>QNGE01001794.1:25263-122829 GCA_008508345.1 Paragonimus westermani | reverse complement strand
TCTTTTTCCTTCTCTCTTTCTATATAGGGTTTGCTGTTTCTTCATGGTTGTGTGGCAGTTAAGCATTAGTGTTAACCACTGATGTATTGCTGTCTATGATGATGATGATGATGAGCCTATGCGATGCCACATCAACCGTCTCATTTTATGAGAAACTTGCTTTCAGTCTGTTGGGAAAAGCACTTTTTCCCAAAAACTCGCTATATTTCCCAAGGGAAATAGATGCTTCTGTTTTGATAACTCGAATGCCCGCCATCATTCTAGAAGATTCGAGTTCGCGCGCTTGCTTCTGATTGGCCTGTTCAGTGTCCTGGGACCAAGGGCACCGAAAGCCTATGAATACAGCCGTTTTGAGCCGCTGTTTTGCCTTCGGGCTGAGCAACAAATAAAGCTCGTTTGAAGGCCGTCTTCTTCCTTTCTTGTTGGGGGGTTCTAAGTTACGAGTTGGGTCCGAGTACTTGCGTTCCGATTATTCGTATCGTTTGCAGTATCGTTGCGTTTCATTCGTGATCGTGATACTGCTCGCGGTCTTCCTGTCCGTTCTTGCCTTTCTCTCTCAGGGGGTCGTAACACAGTCCAAATAGCCGTCTTCTAGATTACTCGTTGAAGCTACACCACGAATCGCTTGAAATGTAAACCGTATTCTTCTAGTGTCTGAGTGTGTCTAATTTGAATCACTTCGCTTCAATCTGTCGTGACGGCGTCATCGCTAGTTAACTCTAAGTGGAGACTGGGAACATATATTCGTATTCGTACATTCCCAATCTTTATTCCTCATGACCATCCGGATAACTTTTAAGTCGTGTGTGAACTCTGGTTTGGGTGCTAACCTGTCAGCTAGTGTGCCAACTGACTTCGCGTTTGTGGGCTCATCTCCGAGTTTTTATTTGCTATGTCTTCTCTAATTTCATCTCGCTCCATCTTTTCACTTTCCCATGGTCCTTACTGTTTCTGAAACAAACATCGTTATATGCAACTTTTCACTCATCGGCCACCTCTTTCAAACATTTGACTTCCAATTCTCCCAGGGTTGGTAACTTGTCGAAGTACTTCGGTTTACGCAACATTGTTCCAATTTTAGTGCTTTCTTACATGGTAGTGTTAGAGGAATCCATTTTTTCGTCCAAAACCAAATTCTTCCTCGAGGGAACGATATCATCCAATCTGAATGGGCAGAAATATCGTGATCTTCGCTATTTTTCACCTGTTCAGCCTTTATTCTGCTATGCTCATTATTGCTTTAATGACCTTAACTACCATTTCTAGTAAATATTCGTCGATTTCTTGATTCGAGAATGTTTGTTGGTCGCTATGCACTATATAAATAATATCTGGCAATCTCCTCCTTGCCATATACGTTGTTGAAGCGGAACAAAGTTGCTTTTCGCGTCAGTCTTTTGGTTTGCCTTGGTAGTAATTAACGGGGACAATCTTATTATTTTCGGGGTCAATATTTTGCGTGTTAATTATTGCGAGGAGGAAAATCCGATTACTACCAAGCACATTACTCTACCGTGGACGAACCAGCGTGTTCTGTCGAGGGTTTGCAATGTCTGACGACGGAAGAACTCACAATGTCATTAAGGTTCGAGCAGATGCAAACCCTCCTTCAACAGCAATTTGAACAAACGCAGTCGAAGCTGACGCGGAAGCTGAGTTTCCAACAATCGGCGTCGTGATCAAACGACTCTTTCAAACCTGCAGCTGAATCTTTAATGAACTCAATCAATGAGTTTCACTTTGATCTTGTAATTGGTGCCACTTTCGAGTTTTGGTTCAAAAAGTATGACGATGTACACAAAGTGGATTTCTTAGACCCTGACGATGCTAGGAATGTGAGACTGCTCCTTCACAAACTGGGTACGTAGGACCACGGACGACACATCGAGTTTGTCTTACCGAAGAACCCAAGGGATCTTGGCTTTGACGAAACATACGCTGCCAGTGCCTGACCTCGTGTAGTCAGCAAATGATGACTGGGTGACGTACGCTGGAACAGTCAGTCGGAAGTGCAAACGGTTCAAGCTTCGTACAATGACTGAAGATCAAGTCAAATGTCTAGTTTTTGTTTGTGGACTCCAGTCACACAAGGAAGCAGAGATCGGAATACGAATTTTGGTGAAGTTAGAACAATGTCACGAGAGTACCTTGCAGGATATCACTTCCGAATGAGAGCGCCCAGTGAACCTGAAACATGACACCGCAATGATGGAACACAGCAGTCAGTCCAGCGTCCACATGGTGTTTTCAAATGTCCCAGTCAAGATTGCACCAAAGTCAGAACGTGATAACCAAAAGAAGCCTACCACACCATGCTGGCAATGCGGCGGATGACATTATGTCCGATATTGTCCATTTACACAGCACCGATGCACCTACTGCTCCCGGCGAGGCTACAAGGAAGACCATTGCCGTGTTAGGAAGGGTCAGCATCGGCTCAATCGTGCAAGCCACACAGGCCCCGCTTCCCAAGAGCTCCGGTCGTTCTCGCAGCAAGAAATGACGACCACTTAACGCGCAGAAAGTACGTACCCGTCTCCATCAACGGCAGGTCTGTCAGACTGCAGCTCGATACAGCATCCGACATTACATTAATCTCTGATCGCAAGTGGCACCTGATTGGCAAACCTATAATGTACCCGACGACCCAGCTTGTCCGAAGCGCTACTGTTGGTCGATTGCCCATCATTGGTGAAGTCCATTCCTTAACGGAGCGTCAACCAGGAGCACCGGCTACGTGATCCGCAATTCTGGCCCTGACCTCCTTGGATTGGATTGGATCGACAAACTACATTTATTTGACAGACCGTTATTCGAAATGTGTAACCGAACTCAAGCTGAACAGAAACCATCGACGTCTCCGGAAGTCAACCCTTAACTCACAAACGCTCCCCAGCAGAGGCACTCGGATGTGTTCGCAGGAGAGCTCGGCTGCTGCATCAAAATGAAGGCATTCTTATCTCGTCGTCCTGAAACGAAGCCGGTATTTCGGCCCCAGCTTCCAGTACCTTACGTTGCGCTGGCAACTGTCGAGCAAGAACTGGAACGTCTTCAACAAGTTGGGGTGATTAAACCGGTGAACTACTCAGCATGGGCGACTCCTATCGTCGTGATCCAAAAGGTAAACGGAACAACACGACTTTATGCAGACTACTGCACAGGGCTAAATGACACTCTCGAGACGCATCAGTACACTTTGCCGATACCGGAGGAACTCTTCAAGAAGCTGAATAGCAGGGAATGTTTCCTGAAGCTTGATCTAGCCAAAGCTTGTTTACAGTCGCCGGTCGCTGAAGAGTTCAAGGAATCGTTAACAACTAAGACTCACAAAGGAGTTTACCGATCCACTCGCCTGTCATTTCGCGTAAAGACAGCACCAGCCATCTTTAAACAAGTGATGGGCACGATGCTCACAGATATTCCCGTTACGGCTGCCTACGTAGACGACATCGTTGTCACGGGTCACAACGCAGGGGATCTGGAGCAGAAACTGAACTAAACTCTTACCCGTTTGGGCGAATGTAACTTTCGACTTTGCGCTGAAAAACTCCACCTTCTAGATGTCCAGCATCAAATACCTCAGACTCATTGTGGACGAAGATGGCCGACGACCTGACCCTGTCAACGTAGAAGCCGTGCAGAGGATGTTACTTCCAATGGACATGCCAACCCTACGGTCTTTCCTGGAGCTAATCAATCATTACAGTTTCTTCCTCTCAATATTCCATCGAATCCGAACGCCAATGAACCGTTTGCACACTGATGATGCCACATGGGAGTGGTCAAGAGAATGTCAACAATCCTTTAATCACAACAAAGCGCTGTCAAATCCAGACCACTTGCTTACGCACTACGATCCGACGCTACCACTTGTCGCGGCTGCAGATGCATCCAACCACGGAACAGGTGCTGTGATACCACATACACTTGCAGATGGAAAGGAACAGGCAATCGTACATGCGGCAATGTCTCTTACAGCCCTTGAGGAAAGCTACAGCCAGATCGAGAAAGGGGCCCTCGCAATAATCGCCGTGGCGAAGAAGTTTCACAAAATGTTGTACGGGTGACGTTTTTCTGTGTCAACGGATCACAAAGCGTCGCTCGCAGTGTTCGCCTCAAACAAAGGAATCCCAGATTACACGGCCAATCACCTACACAGATGGGCAACAATACTTCTAGTCTAAGATTTCACGATGCAATAGCATTCCACAACTAGGTTCGTCCAAGCTGACGCCTTAACCAGACTCATCGGATCAAAAGCGCCGAACGACAAGGACACAACAGTCGCAGCAGTCAACACCGAACCCGATGTGACACTGATCTTCAGCGATTCTGCTTGAGCACTTCCAGTGACAGCAGAGATGATCAAGGAGGCAACCAAACTGGATCCGATTTTGAGGCAAGTAATCACGTTCATGCTCACAACTTGGCTACACGCAGACCTCAATGACAAATTACGGGAATACTTCTACCGTCGATAAGCCCTTACAACCGTGGACGGTTGCGTCATGTTTGCCGACAGAGCATCAATCCCGGACGTCCTCTAACGACAGGTGCTCGAGCAATTCCAGAGTGGGCATGCAGGACTTAACCGACTGTAGTCCTTGGCACACAGTTTTGCCTACTGGCCACGAATAGTCTTGTTGTATGGCTGCGAATAACCTCGTGAAATGTGAACTGCACACTTGGTCAGCAGTCCAAAGACCTTGGCGAAGACTCCACATGGAATCTGCCGAACCACTGAATGGGCAAACGCATATGATCCTCATCGATGTGTACACTAAGTGGTCGGAAGTTCACAACCTACGACAGCCGAATACGGACAGAACCATACATGGGCTACCGGAACTCTTCAGCTGTTTCGGACTGCCAGTGATGCTGGTCACAGACAATGGTTCTCGGTTCACATCTTCCATCTTCGAAAACTACTGTCGACGGCTAGGCATCCAACACATGCGATCTCCAGTTCACACATCTCAGTCGAACGGACAAGCTCAAAGGTTTCTCGATATCTTGAAGAGAGCACTGATGAAGGCCAGACGAGAAGGTCTCCCAAGTCATGTTCTACAGACCTTCCTGATCAATTACCGGACAACCTTGAGTCTGAACGTCCCAGATGGCAACTCGCCCGTGGAACACATGTTCAGTAGAAAACTGAGAAGTGTCTTTGATATCATGATGCCGTATTTAAACAGGAGGAGAGGACGCAACGCAGGAATAGAAGACAGTATAATTGTAGACACGGAGCTCGTGCACGATACTTGACGATCAGCGAGCCGGTCCTTGTATGTATGTTTCATGGACCGCTGAACTGGAAGAGAGAAATAATCGTCCAACGGAGAAAATCATTCCTGTACGAGGTGAAAGTCAGCCAGGCCACATGTGTGCGGCGCGCAGACCAGATTCGCGGAAATCGCGGAGATGCACTGTGCGACCAAATAGGAGTAACCGCACATCTCGATATATTGTTAGACACGTTCGACTTGAAGAATAATGAACGATCTATAAAAACCGAACACTCGACAGAACTGGCGTTACAGTTTGAGGAAGCTGAGCACATGTATGCGTTGATGTGGAGACGACGGGCGAACAGATGCGGCAGACCGGTCAAACCCATTCAAGTCGATCCTCGGAAAGAGTCTTATGAGTGAATTCAACAATCTTCAAGGCGAGTTGTTAAGAAATCCATTTATTCCGTCCAAAATCGCCTCCTCCCTCGAGAAAACGATCTCACTCAGTCGGAATGGGTAGAAATATCGTGAACGGTGGAGAGGTAATCTTCGCTATTTTTTCACCTGTTCAGCCTTTATTCTGCTATGCTCATTATTGATTTAATGACCTCAACTGCTATTTCTGGTAGATGTTCTTTGATTTCTTGACTCGAGAATGTTTGTAGGTCGCTATGCACTATATAAATAATACCTGGCAATCTCCTCCTTGCTATATGCGTTGTTGAAACGGAACAAAGTTGCTTTTTGCGTCAGTCTTTTGGTTTGACCTGGTAGTAATTAACGGGGACAATCTTATTATTTCGGGGTCATGATTTTGCGTGTTTATGATTATTAGGTGGAGAATCTGTTTTTGTTTGTAAGTCGCTATGCACTATATAAATAATACCTGGCAATCTTCTCCTTGCCATATGCGTTGTTGAAGCGGAACAAAGTTGTTTTTTGCACCCCCCCTCTTTGGGTTTGCCTTGGAAGCAATTAAAAGGGACAATCGTATTACTTTCGGGGTCAAGATTTTGCGTGTTAATTATTACGAGGAGGAAAATCCAATTACTACCAAGCACATTACTCTACCGTGGATGATCGAGCGTGTTCTGTCGAGGGTTTTCATCACTCATCTCATTAGCTGTTTACGCTCACTTTCTCTACTGATGGCTTTACCCGATTTGTTTAGTGGTTGAAACCGACCAACTGAAATTGTAAACGTCAGTCCCGTAATATGTGGACGTCTAGATTGTGAAAAACATTACGGCACCCGAGTACGCTTGCGCATACTTGTTCGAATAATCACGAGCCAGTCATTTTCTGCTTGATGGTCGATTAGGTTGTTGTTTGATACGCAAAATTTCTTGTAGAGTTGCATTATGTGGAGCCAACGTACTTTACACTGTTTTTGGTATGAATGTCACATACTGCCTCAGACCAGATTTTTTTAGTCGGGCAGTTTTAACTGTTTCGCGGCTATCAAGTAAAGCATCAGGCAGACGTATATTTTAAAACAAACAGACAGTGATAGCAATCACACTGATCGACTCATCAACTGTGTAATATACCTACCTATGATAAGACGTGTTTCATCTCCTCAGTCACTTTCATATAGAGCAAATGAATCAATACCCGGTGTACTTTCAGCATGTCAGGGGCTATCTTACTATAATTTAAGTCACCTGTCGCCTTCTCCGTGGCAAATCTTTCCGCTTATTTCGATTCATTGTCTTCGAGGTCACTCACTGAAGTTGCAACAGTGGATGAGTTACCTGTGTTACAAACTTCCTCTTACCGCTAGAAGCACCCTGTCTGAATCCCTCGCGAATGCGCCACTAGTAGGTGATTTCAAGCCAAACTTTCTACACGCCTTCATAGTGTCTTTCCAGACCACGTGACCAACGGGACAAATTCGGAGTGGCATACTACCTCCAACGCTTGCGCTAATAAACCGTTTTCTGTTGTGATGCGGTTATGTGAGGCTTGAATGCACAGTCTTCGCTATCTGGGTCACGTATTCCATATGCCGACAGAGCCTTTGCTTCACCACATATTGTTCAATGTGACTGATGATGATTATGAAAATCCGCAAGCTCGCCAGTTGATGTCGTTTCGGTCTATGCAGGCCATTGACTGTTTGGCTGAACAAGGTTGGTAGGTTGCATTTACCTGGCTGAGGAGTTCGCGACCATTCATATCGCTGGTTGGAAGCATTCTGGCATTTTAGTGCGTCTGATATTGGACGGTTTCGGATGAGATTGATTGCAGCGTAAGTCTATGAAGCTTAATTCGTTTACACATGATTACACCGTGAGGTGTGTGATCATACAATGCAGTTCGGAACTGTGTGAAAGTACTGTTTAAGGCACCATTGTGCGGAGTGAGTCATATATGTATATTCCCCCCTTTGCTGACTCAGTCTGGTAGTCTGTAACGATCACTACACTGGAAAAAGTTCGGTTGCGTTTGCACAATATGCGTAATGGTACGCTGTTTACAATTCAGTGCGTTCTCTTGCTCCCGCTTGGGTTTGATGGCTCGGTTGTCACAAGGAGGTTTTAGGTCGGCAATAGTCGTGAAGCTTACTTCGTCAGTTTTAAAGATTTCTCTGGGTTTACTGGTTATCGGATTTTCAGTACCTGAGGAAAGTTAGTCATACTTTTACCTTTGTGACACAGCATGTTGATGAAGGGAAAGAGCGTAATGACTCAACAACCGTGGCTTTTCCGTACGATTCGCACTTGCCCCATATTGTTGGAATTACGTCCAGTTTGTCTGCTTTTGCTCACCGGGATTTTGGTAACACAGCCCCTATCCACTTGCACCATTTTTGTTCACTTCTGTCACAGGCGAAACAATGGAGGACTGTATGCGGCACTCACAAGATGCCCATGTGGACATCCTACCTGGTGGAGGACTGATCTTGATTATGATGACAACAAGTTGATGATGGCAACTTTTCTGTGGCACAGACAATACTATACATCGTTTCGCACTCTAAGTGTTTCGGAATACGCTCTGCATCCTCAAAATGGAGAGTGCTTCCATGAGATTGCTGTGATTACATAGACTTAGTGTTAGATAATGGAGTCATGGTGATTGTTGCCCCGTTTATGTACTTGATAAGTTGCATCAGGGATGGCGGAGGTGCGGATAGTGAAATAAAATTACGCAACTCTAAAGCTAGGGTAATATTCGTTAATCTGGATCTCATCTGACGACAGAGAAGTATCTCTCTGAGGCTTAAAGGTCGCGTATATAAGGCGGCATTGAAGGTTGTGTTCATTTGAGGCAGCAAAACCTGGACGTTCAGGGTAGAAGACGTGAACCGTCCTCAGGTATCGGACCACCAATGTCTGCGTTCAATCGCTCATATCGGGTGACACCGGCGAGTAAGCAACGAAGGGGTCAGGAAACGGGTGTTTGGCACTGACCTTCCATTGAGTTTTTTGTTCCCTTCTTACATTTTCACAGAATGGTTGGGCCATATACTAAGGATGCCAACTAGTCGGCTGCCACACCGAGCACTCTTTGCCGACGCTGCGGCCGACTGGTGTAAGGTGCGAGGTGAACAGGTGATGACTTGGCGCAGATAAATGAATTTGTTCGCGAAGAGGTTGGCCTCTGTAGGCCGGGTTGTTCTCCCGGGCTGGGGACCTTGTGACTCACAGAGTCGACAGTGAGAGACGTTAGGTGAAGTGGTGGTTAACCAAACTCAGTGTTGTGAATGTTATCATCGTTTAGTCGAGTTATCTGTGAAGTAGGCCTACTCAATTGGGCGGGGCAGTGAGAGCCGTAAGGAAGCTATCTTACCGAGGACGTCTTACTTTCACTTGTAGCTCGGTTGTCTGTTTACAAAATGTAGGCACCTTGATGTTGAATGTTTGAATATGGACGTGGCTGCTTTTTGTGATTGGGTCCCTTCCTGTCCCCTTCTCTCTTCTTATGCAGGGTTTGCTTTTTTCTTCATATTTGTGTGACAGACATCAATGAGAACCACTGACTTACTACTATCTGTGACTATGTTGATGCCCATGTTTAATGGGGGCCTCATGTAAGCAGCAGAAAATTGGCCTATCTCGGAACGTAACCTTTAATGACGTGTGCACGGTCAATGTTGACCAGGTTTGCATACAGTTGGTTGGTTTCGGTTCACAAAGGTAAAATCTATGTCGGCAACATTTAGTTGTGTAGACTTCATCAGCCGTCTGTGTGAAATTCCTGGAAAAATCTCTCTCCCTTGTTTGGACATGTCAGATATGTCACACTCGGGAGAGCCTTCTCAAAACGATCGAACTTCATGTTTAGATGCAAGAAAAGTGCACGAGGCGTACATGGTTGGTCGCTTTTTGTCGTGTTTGGCCTGACCCACTATTGGTTGATTTTGTCGCAATTTAGCTTTGACCTGATGTCCGATTGGTTGTTCACTGGAGTCCTTGGGCCGGAGTCTGATTGGCTGCTCTCTGTCGTTTGGGCTTGATGACGTTTACGTCTCCTCAAATCCTTGATTCATATTGGTTCATAGATTTTGTCTAGTTCGATGTGTTTGTTTATTGAACCGGTTGATGAGTACCAAGCTTCGGGAAACTCTCTTGCATGTTTGGTATTTGCTTGAGTAAGGATTTCTGCGGTGTTCAAGTTGAAGGCGTGTCCAGTTTCGTCCTCGTGGGCGGAGATCAGGGAAAACTGATCGTGCCTCTTGATGGCGAGTTCGTGTTCATGTAATCGTGTTGATAATTTCCGTCCGGTTTGGCCGACGTAGTGTTGTCTACAGTCATTGCATTGGATTTTGTAAATGACGTTACTTCTGTCGGCGGGTTTGGATTGTTCTTTTGGTTTTGATAGTATCCTTCGTAATGTTGCTGTTGGCTTGTGCGCTAGGGTGATGCCGTGTGTTCTCAGTAGTCTTGCGGTCATTTCTGATACGGTTTTGATGTAAGGTAGTGCAATTCGTTTTGCTGGTGGCTGAGCAGTGTTGGACTCTCTGTTTTTTTGTAATAGACTCCGTCTGATGAAATTTCGTGGGTATCCGTTGCAAAGAAATACTCGGTATAGGTAGTTTTCTTCCTTTTTTCGGAGCTCTGCGGTGCTGCAGTGTGTTTCAGCTCGTTTGAACAGGGTTCGGATGCAGCTTCTTTTATGGCAGACTGGGTGGTTGCTGTGAAAACTAAGGAGTTGGTCCGTGTGTGTTTCTTTCCGATAAACTGAGGTCTCCAGTGTTCCATCAGGTTTGCGGTTGATTAGTACATCTAGGAACGGTAGTTGGTTGTTGGTTTCCATCTCCATCGTAAATTTACTATCGTTGAAAATGTTGTTTAGCAGTCTGTATGTGTCTTCATTCATTGAGCTTTTTCAGTGGGCTGTTGAGGCTACACACGAGATATACAAACAGGAGCACTGGAAAATGCAGTCGACAGATGCAACCACTGCTCAATTCTACGGACTACCAAAAATACACAAAGATGGTGTCCCACTACGGCCAATTGTATCTCTACCGGGCACACCGACCTACAATTTGGCCAAAGACCTATATAAATTCAGAGGACTGTTGTGTGATTCATGCTCTCATTTGCGGTACCGCCTTTATTGCCCCTTTTTTTCCCAGTGTGTCATTTGGTGTTTGTTGATAATGTACGAACCAACGATATGATTGGAATAAATAAGGAGTCCGATAGAGCGCGGTTTGCAGCGCGTTGTGGCAAACGAATTGTGCTTACAACTTGAACTCAACCTTATTGTCTGTGCATTATTGACAGAAGTGGCATGTTTCGCTGAGCAGTTGCGTTTCAAAGCCAACATACAGGGTGTTTCAATTGATGGCTGATGAGTTACCCTCACTTAATTCTGGAGAACTTAGCAGCCATGTGGAGATTAAATGCAAGTCTAGAAGCTCGCTGATGTTTTCCCGGAGACTGTTTGGACTTTCTTGGTATTCATAGTGTTGTGTCCGCAAAAGACGCTTGGCCAACAAGTTGGTTTATTGCGCAAACTTCCGTACAGGTCGTGTCAAAAACTAAACCACAAACGCGTACACTCATTTTGCACGACAGACATGCACTCACATACATTGGGTGACAGTACGTTGTCATTCGCCTTGGTGAAAGTTCTCACACAGCATGTATACACTGTTCCGATAGTCTCTTCTTGTCCGTCGTGTTCGGGGCTTGTTCTTTTGTTCTTGAATGTCGCCTGTGGGTAATACACTACTTGTGAGTAGTATACTACTCACAACGAAACTGCCTGTTATACAACAATAGCGCTTTCGATCTAGGAATGCATACGGGAAACGCCGTATCTGGAACCGAGTTATTATTTTCGCCGCTTTACATGTGCTTCACAATGTGGGCACGCCTACCATGTTGTAGCACGGATGTGAAGTCAGAAGTGAGGTGATTTCGGATCGGTTCTACGTTACGTTTCAACTGGAAAGAGCAAAGCTTCAGGGCAGTTAGTATGAATTAGCAAGAGGACCCTCAACTTGTTCATATGGATTACACACTCGTGCTGTCAAAGACTAGCTAATGAAATTCGGACTTGTGCCTGTATCGACAAACCTCAATTCGGATTTCGCCGGATAAAAATACTGCCATGAAAAAGTGTAACATAAAAAACATCCTGCCTGGTTTTCGCACGGCCTGTTGTGTTAGCGGGTTGCTTATATCGATTGGTGCCGATGACGCATTTAACTTAAATTTAGTGGGGCGACTAAAGTGCTTATGTTTCAGGACAATGGCGCATGCGTATCGCTGTTAGAGCGCGAGCTTGTTTGTGAAATTTCATGATACTGGGCCGGAGCGGTTTCCTGATGGGCGAAAATTCAACCAATCAGAACTTGCGCAAAAGCTTCCGCAAGCGGAGCCGTGGTCGATGGGCACCAACTAATCGAAGGCGGCGACCAGCCGCTACATCGTAAGCAAATCAAACTAGTTGAACGCGTGTTGGATTTCAAAAACCAAATTTCTTAATTAAAGGTGGTGGAGCGTAACATCGAACATACCAGTCAAGAAGTAACACGTTTGCCGTCCAATACCAACCATTAATGTTAACACTGTTGGTTTTCTGTAGAAAGGCATTGCTTTTCCTATAAATTTGGATTGCCTAATGTCACTTAGACCACTGTTGCTGCGACATTCTGGACACAGTAGTCAAGTACGCGACGGTGATGATTTTGCTGACTGTCAGTCACTCCTTCACGAGCTCCAGCCCTGGTTACCTCCAATACTTCGTTTTATGTTTAGACAATCTCGTATTCTCCCCTCTCAACTTGTGGCTTAGCATATCACATAATAAGAAACTTACATGACAAAACCCTCAGCTAAGTTCATAAGGCCGTAAGTTGAAGGTATACTAGAATATTGTAAAAGATAAGTCGTTTCTTACGATTAGTGCTTTTCGATTCAACTGGCTGTTTGTGTTCACAAGTGAAATTTATTTTTTCGATAGACAGTGTAGTATTTGTTCGATCATTGAGTTTTTCGTTCTCTGGTTGTTTCCACTCTCCACATATTTGGGCTTTGGCCTTTAGTGAAGCTGTTTTTTTACTTTTTCAAAGCCAACACAGTTTAATGGAACCAGAGCCTTCTGGATAAGTGGTGTTTATCGTCTGTCCTTGTGTATGCTCTCATATCTCACCTCATAACCGATTACGGTGATCCTTTTTTTGCAGACTAAACAAACCGCTAATAAGAGCTGGGACGGTATCCTTGAAGTTGGCCAGCGTGGATCATCTACCCATGCTTTCTTCCACCATCGATGCCTGTTTTCACGTGAATTGTTTCTACTTTTGGCACAATTTGCCTTATTCTCTTCGCCAGATATGGCGGGTGTTGCGTCCGAATGGCCGTCTGGTTACCACGTTCCGTCCACAGCGTCTTAAGCGTCACGTCGAACGGGGCTGGCTTCGTTACGGTCGTGTAGACCCAGTGGCCTACGCTCTCGCATTAGAGGCTTGTGGATTTAGCCAAGTGGAATGGTTTAAAGATCAAGTGTGGACGAAATCGACGGACCCTTATGAGTGCATTGTGGCTCGGAAACCTCCTATTCACTCCCTCACACAGTCGTCCGATATGGAAAGCAACATTAGTTTAGGGTGATTTCATTCTGTTTTGTGAATATTGACTAATTCTTGAGAACATGTTCACCTTTTTATTGAGCGTTGGGTTAGGAAAACAACTTGGGTTAATCATGATCTGAAGCACGCTGTTTCACGCAGTGCCTATCAATAGCACATATTCCATGTTCAGACCTGATTATGATGACCATTAATGATATTTCCATGCGGCTGAGCAGAATTGCTCGTGACTCGGTTGCGTGGTTACACAAGTGAAGGTGACTGTAAATAGGCCTACCATTTAAGGGTGTGTCTTGTTAGGGTCTAACTGCACACATCTTCAACTATTAAGCGCATTTCACCGAATCAGTTCTTTCTCCCCACTAATTTCAATGGTCGGTGGTGTTCAACGGGTGCGATTATGTGGGTGGCTACTTTCA
The DNA here is from genome assembly GCA_008508345.1 of Paragonimus westermani. Classification (NCBI taxonomy): domain Eukaryota; kingdom Metazoa; phylum Platyhelminthes; class Trematoda; order Plagiorchiida; family Troglotrematidae; genus Paragonimus; species Paragonimus westermani. Next base: position 109,126 of record QNGE01001794.1, on the reverse strand, counting down.
GCTTGATTATGGCGACCGTCACGAGGTTATCGAATAGAGTTAACAGGATAGCATTCAACTTCCTCAGGCATTATCCGGCAATCTGCGCGTTGCGATGCGTTCGATGTGGTTATCCGATTCATCGTATTGCATGGCAGACACATTTATCCCAAAAGCATGAAAATGAAGCTCTTATTTGCTGTTTTCCTTTATTGTGGTCCAATTGCAAATGTTGATCGGAAGGTGAACTTGTGTGATTGATGTATGATTGTTCTACTTCTCCTATTCCCCAGCCGTTTATCACTATTCGTTTGTTAATCTGTACCTAGAACAGGTATGTAATGATTGCTATTACAACTTTTCTGAACAAAAAACACCGTTATCAGATCGTTGAAGTACAGTTTTCGTATCGATTGTTTCGTGTGCGTTATGGGACATCTGTGGCTCAAATAGTGGTCGCGTTATGTTTCACCCGTTTCTGATCTTTTTTAGATAGCACAACAAAAAGACGAGACTCGGTTGAGGAATGCGGCGGAAGAGTCAAAGCTAACACAACATGGGTTACAAAATACCGTTCTCACAAATCAGTTACTATAAAAGTGCAAACAACCAGAGACCATTTTCTATTGTTATCAGGAATAGAGATAAACGAAATGCCACTCAGGTTTGCAAATGATTCAATGAATAGTATGATTACAAGAGCATTGCGTGAGAACATGGTAGTTTACACTTCAAGAGATTTTATCAGTCCGCCGAAGACGAGCAGTGTAGACAGCACGTGAGAAAGTGTTTGCTGGCTGACTGATTGCTGCCAACAACGCCAACAACATTCTCGATGTGTTTACTTGCGATAAAATTTGAAACCGCATGGAATTTGATGTGTGAAGGTTTCGTCAAAGTGCGCAAACAAAGATTATCAAACGCCAGTGCGTCTGCTTTTCCCATACTAATTTGATAATTGATTCACGCGTTTTATATTACTGCATATAGGCTGTGCGTTACGTCCTGATAGTTGCCAACCGGATACGCACCCGAAGAATGACTCTATTCATGCCATCTTAGTGACTTGGCACAATGGCTTTTCACTGCTTCATCGGCTTTGGAAACAACTTGCGTAACGACTGAAGCACCCGGTGGTATGGACTATCCATGTGATTTGTGAGCCAGTGCTGTTGGCTGGTTTTAACGAATGTCTGCTGAACATACTCGTGGCTGCCCATGAAGCACCAAAATAACGATTGATTTGTTCCTTCTCTGACCTAGTTAACAACATCCTCACTAACAGCAACACATTGGCAAGTATTCGGCTGTCATTCGTCTATAGGGAAAGGGTTTTAGTATGGAATTTCAATTGAGATACCTATACTCCAACCAAGAAGGGTATTCACCGATTTTAATATCAGTAGGACGGTTGTTCCAGTGGGTTTGAGGGTCATTTAAGTATTTTGCTGAATTTAAGGACATAGCTGGCAATCTCCCGACCATTACGTTTCTTTTTTCCTTTAGATTTGAAGCTTGATCTTTGCTGACACGCCTTTGGAGCATACTAGTCTTATCAGCCCAATTTCATGTGTAAACATCAGGAATTTATGGAAGATCTTTCAGACATTGAATAACGAAGAATAGGGAATGAATCGAGTCTTGAGCGCAGCTCCGTTCAGCTTTTTCTCGCGTACCAGCTACTGTATCACAACACAAGTCAACGTTACTGCAATATTACGTGATTTCTGCTATATCTGTCCAGCACTGAGAGGTTGGATTGCACTGAGCGAGCAAATGTCAGTTCACGATTTCGGGTGGTGAGGCTGAATTGGAATTAGTCGACAATCTTAAGATGGAGAATCAGGTGCGCTTTTTTCCACTATCGTGAGGAGTATGAATAAGCAAACAGTCCGTCTGTAACCGTCGTGTTTCGTCTTCAAAACAGGACTAATAAATACAGTCCTCCGATTAACAACTAGACCCCCGTACTCGAAGCACCCTTAGAAGTAAAACGTTGGACGGTGAGCGCTTTCGGTAAACGGATTGAGAATAACACAACGTTAGGAGTAAGGTGAGCGCTTTCCTTCAATACAAATTCCTAAGACCCTTACAGACTGTGTGGTTTGTGTGGATTTGTCAATTCCCATCACATGATGGTTATAAAAATCGAATTCTGACACAGTAAGGCTTTTGGCAATGTTCACGACGCAAAGTTAGAATGATTCTCTCATTGTCAGTATTTTAATTTGACCGGCCGGAAGCGATTCCACTTATTCTGTCAATAGTATATGGGTTGGGTCGATAGTCTAATTCCGTTGACTGAGCCGATGTGTGCGCGCTTTACATCACGCTAAACCGACACGAGTGATGCGTGGGTGGTCCACCTCTACGCAGCGCAAGATCAGTGGGGACGCTCGGGTAATGGAAGCCCAAACAGGCGACCCAACTTGTTTTACCCCAGTACTCGGGACCTTGTCAGCGCAAACTGACGACGACGACAGTTTGTGTTCATAATTGATTGGGTGGCATGTTGACGTTTGTAATGCCAAAAATTGACAGAAAACTGAAAAAATTGCGGTCAACACAAATGCCGTAGAAGAAATTCGCCATCATCAGTGTGGCGACTGGCCGTCTACAGAGTGCGTTTATCAGCTTTCACTTCACCGTCTTGTGCGTTCAGCTCTTCAGGCAAACCCGTCACACGCGTGCACCATACTGCGTATTTAAAGTGACACGAATGCTTATGGAACTCATCTTTGACTGCATGCTGGTTACATTCAATGTAGACGTGCATCGTCTACCAGAACAGCCTCCTGCAACTTGAATCGAATTCCCTAAAGTGTCGACAGAGAACACATTAACTGTTAACGATTATTACAGCCGACTCAGCATCCGTACTCGATGTACTCGAAGCCACAGTGGCCGACATTATGAGTCAGTGGACGATGATGAGAGATTTGAAGTAGTGCTGACGTTTAGGTTATGCATTTCTGTAGGACAGAATGTGTTGGTGATCAGGGTTTGCAACGTTCGAGGTGAAGGTGTCTACTAACCAGCTGGCGTATCAGCTATCGTCTGTTGTCATCCAGTGGAAGTATTTCTTGCAGGGCAAGGGTAACAGTGGGAAATGTGAAGAACTCAATATAAAAATTGTATAAAAGTTGACTTTATTCAACGTCTGAGAAGCAAATATAACTTCCAGAGGACTTTCGGTAACCTACAGACAAACAGTCGCAGCTTCAGGTAAAAATCACCAACCATCACACTGTCAGGACTGACCGCAGGAATGGTGCGCACAACGCATAGATGAGGAACACAACGATTGTGCATCCTCTCATGCTGTGATCGAATTGCCTGTTGGACACAGCCGATGTTTGGTCGTCCATTAGGCACGTCTTTGGACTGGAGACATGGCAACACCCAAAGTGTGTCACCCATCTCATTTTGGTGCACAGTGTGCTGCACGTGCGCGCCGAATCGCATCAGTGATAGGTTAGTCCCTTTTTTAACAACTGCAACGAGTTTTCAATGTGAAAACTACTGTGCAGTATAATCGACTGTAACCATTTCTAACTGATGCGAAGGGGCTGTGCTTCGCAGTCGTGAACTGTATGATTGCAGAGGTAAAACATTTGTACTCATGCGATTCAACGATGGCATATAAGTCTGCATATTTCGTGAATCCGAATTAGTCTGTTTCTCTCAGACAGCACGACAAATTGTACAGAGAAGAGCGTAACTGAAAAGGATATGAAAACTTTATAAGCTCACTTCAGGCGTTCTTCACCTTGCGACGCATTTGCATGTACCTAGGTCAGTAGCAACCATAAGTGAATCTTGACTACCTCTGCTATTTATGCACATGGCAACAACACAACTTAGTTGCAAAGCTGTCTATCAGAACAATTAATGTAAGGAATGTGATGAACTGGCTACAGAGGAGTTGCCCGGAAGGACCATTCTCTGTCGAGCAGTGTACGGGCGTCTATATCCTGTTGTATAATGGCTTTCTGGCTTTTCCTGTTATTTCGGCGTGGTGGTTAGGATTGTGTGCTGTTTTGATCCGGCGAGCTGTCCTGACTACGACATCGGTCCTTGCAGATTCAGTCACGTCAGAGTGACCGTATGGGAGCAGCCAGACAAAAAGTAAATACACTGCAAACCAATTGCCGTACTGCATCGGCCGTCGCGCAGAATGAACCCGGTCGCTCTATCTGTTGCACATGGCCGAGTGGATACGCAAAAATATGCTACTGCCAAAACTTTCCCCTTCTCTAGTAACCCCGCCAGCACAAGTCCTAGAGCAGACAATGCTCACTGAAAGCTCAGTGACACGAAGACCCACCTGAGACAGGCCCGGGGACACTGGACACTCTGGGTTGGGAAAGGGAATATGTGCACGCTGTTAGGTTGATGCAACACCACAGAACTGTCGGGACACTGCACTACACTCATTGCCATGAGGCTGAGCCGGTATGGCAACCACGCAGTAGCCCTGAGTGAGACAAGGCTTGCAGACCAAGGTAGGCTCCAAGAAAGAGGTAGTGAGTACACCTTTCACTAGATGTATTACCCGGCAGATGGTGCACGAGATTGTGGTGCATGTTTCGCAGTCGCTGATCACGTCAACGTTTCGATGACAAACCAATCACATGGCATCAGCCCTCGAATCCCGTCCATGCACCTGCAACTCGGCCGAGGTAAGTGTGCCACATTTGTTAGTGTGTATGGTCCAACTGTGTGTCGCACTGATGATGCAAATGACCGATTCTATAATCGGTTATTTGCCACAATCCGGTCGGCACCGATGTGTGGCCGACTATTTGTTCTGGGTGACTTAAACGCTCGAGTCGGGCGCGACTTGGGAGCCTGGTCGGGAGCCCTCAGACCCTGCGGTATCGGTTCAGTCAACGAGAACGGTGATCGTTTGCTTTACCTATGTGCTGTGGCTTTCACGAACACCCGATTCCAGCTGGATGCGAGCGACATCACGACGTGGACTCATCCACGAAGTGGTCATCATCATTCTACTCCGGGCCGACTACGTGTCGGGGCACGCAGTTTAACGTGGTTTCAAATTGTAACAGTAGCCTCCTAAACCGTCCTGCTACCATTGATTGGATGACCGTCAAAAACCTGCCGCAATAGGCCATTAAACCTTCACTTGCTTTCTCCACCTATTTGCTAGAGACGCATAGAGCGACTGGTCAACTGCACAACGGGAACGCTGCAGGTGATGATTGATTACCAAGTGATATTCTGGAGAATACACACCGGCGTTGGAACGCACTTCATCTCAGTTGGTTCCATCCATCTGGGTGCAGGAAGAAATGCCGCGAGAGTCCAAGGCTGCTCTGATAGTACCTTTGTCTAACGGCAGGGGTAGCAAGCAATACCTCGACTGTTACCGTACCGACGCATTAGTCCTCTGAGTTGCGCAAACAAGCTGCTTGAAAGAATCATCCTGGACCTGCGGAATATGGAAATGTTGGAGACAAGTGTTCCTGAGGAGCAATGCGGTTTCCGAACGAGTCAGAGTACGATCGACCTGGTGTTTGTTGCTAGACAGCTTCAGAGGGAATGTCGGCGACACATCCAGCCTCTACGTGCTCTGTTCGTGGACTTTACCAAAGCGTTTAATCCCGTGAGTCACGAGACGTTGTGGATGATGCTTGGTAGGTTTGGATATCCAGGTAAGTTCGTCAATTTGATTCGAATGTTGCATGTGGGTATGAAGGTGAAGGTACACCGTGTGGATTGACGGATGGGCGTCTGCTGAATATCCGACGTTTCGGCGTCCCAACCCGGTTGCATACGTCAAGGATACGCATGCTTCTGTTCACAGATGACAGCATGCTGGTCACATACAGCAAACACAAACTACAGCGACTGGCTACGGCTTTTCCGACCGTGGTATCGATAGTTGATTATGATATCAACATAGGTAAGAAGTTTTCCTTGTTTCCGTCTTCTCTGGGTGGAGGGGCTGTCGCCGCACCTGCACCTGAAGTTCGCATTAATCTCAAAATTGTCGACAGTTGCTCAGATTTCCGCTAATTATGTGGCAACCTGTCCACAGATCTGTCCGCGTTCTGCGAGTTACGAGGTCACATGTCAAAGGTTATTGTTGCTTTCGGACGTTTTGAAGAAGGTCTGGAAGAATCACAGCTTGAAAATGCTCTGTGTTTACCGTTCAATATTGCTGTCTATACTGTTATACGGCAGTGAAACTCGGAAATTGTATCGGCGGAACATTTCCACTTGCAGTGTTTGAGACGTATCTTGGATGTTGGGTGGTTAGCCGAGTCCGAACACTGGGGTTTTGTGGAGAGCAGAAATGGACGGAATGGGAGCCCTGTCGATGCTGAATCAGCCCCGTTGGCTCGGTCACGTCTGTTGGATGGACGATGAACGTATCCTAAAGCAGTTGGTGTGCAGACAACTGAAACCGGGTAGGTGAAATCCTGGTGGTCAAAAGCGGAGATACCAGGATGTTGTGCAGGTAAGTTGTAACATCGATTTCAGACGTTGGGAAGACTTGACCTTGAATCGGGCAGTCTGGAGGAATAAGATTCGGATGGGCGTCCGCAACTTCAATGAGCAACCAATGGGCGACCGGGAACAGAAGCGCGCTGTACGCAAGCGAATCTTCGGTGTCGTAAGTCGCGGAGACATGGCTGTATGGCGTTGTGATGTGTGGCCGAGAATGCACCGGCCATTTGGAATCGCTGGGTCATCAACGTGTCCTTAGTACACCATCCGCCAAGAGAAGGTGACTACATTAGGGTCAAGTAGGCTGTCGGTTATTTCCATTTTTATCTTGTTTGCATCAATTAGCGACCACCATCGTTTGGCAATTCACCGGCACCTGTTTCCAAACACCTGGCATACTGTATGATGAATGTTTTGTTTGTTTTCTTCCACTTCAACCTCGAATCTTGTTCGCTCTCCGTTTCCTCTCTAGAGTGCACTTACTCGTGTAATGGAGCACTTCTCGGATTGTGTTCTTATCATTTTTCTTCGTAGTCTAGATCTTAGCAGTGGTTGTTCTCTCGGTTTGTTTCTCAAGAGATAACGGTTTCCATTTCCAGCTAGTCTGTGAATTGGCTAACCAGCATTGGTCAGATGGACATAAAGGGATCACCCACACACCTCCTGGTATTATTCCTTCGGGTTTACATCAGATACATGGTGTGTGAGTGGAGCCACAAGTGGTGCGGCGCAAGCCATTCGTGGTGGTGGATATGCGCAGGCGTTCTTGGACCTTCGCGATTGACAAGCTAATCCGAATTGGATGGTGCCGGCCGTTTAATGACTAAAAGTTGCTCCGATGTGAATGCTTTCTGCACACTAAAAAGCGTTCACATCAGAGCAAGAACAGCCGATGTCCATGTCAACCAATGCTTTTGGTAGACTGGACAGATGGACTGAAAGTCGCCTTAAGCGATTCGTAGAGCTCCTTCTGTTGTCGACGATCTGCGAAACCCTACATCCACCCACACTGCTCCTTCCATCACTTGTTCTCGATTCAGCGAGCACGGTCGGCCAGTTGACGGTGAGTACTCTGGATTGTGACTTTCTTCGCCTCATTGTCCGGGTCCATTGTGGAAATGGCAAACTTGGCATTCTTCTCGCACCAAGCTGGAGATAACCACGTTGTTGTCGTCGAACCATTCCGACCGCTTCTGGCGTTCGACACCGATCGTCTCGGTGGCTGCTGCCCGGATCTGTTCTTTGATGGTTTGCCACTTACNAGAGCCTGATTTTCAAGCTTCCTTGCAACGCTACTCCTTAAGGCTGCGCACCATTCCGCTGCCTAATGCAGATGGAACCATTGTTTGCGATATGACTACAGGTATTCCAAGACCTGTAGTGCCACTAGCATACAGGTGTGCTATCTTCAACCAGCTTCATAAACTCTCGCACCCTGGTATTCGAGCTGCAGTTAAGCCAGTAACGGATCAATTTGTCCGGCCCAAAGTCAGCTCAGACGTTCGTAGCTGGGCACGCGCTTGCCTACAATGCCAACGTTCCAAGGTGCATAAGCACACACGAAGCCCAATTTCTCCATTCGGTCTTCCAGATGCCAGGTTTTCACACGGTCACTTAGATTTAGTTGGACCCTTGCCACATTCACGTGACTACGTCTACATCTTAACCTGTGTTGACCGATATTCAAATGGCCGGATGCCATTCTACTTAAGAATTGCTCCTCCGAAGCTGTCCTGAACGCCTTCTTGGAAGGTTGGGTGGCCTATTGCGAATGTTCTACAACCATTACGACGGACCGCGGTTCGCATTTCGAATGCTCAACATTCGAAGCTATGACGAACCTTCTTGGATGCCAGCACATTCGCACCACGGCATACCATCCATCCTCGAATGGTTTAGTGGAACGTTTTCGTAGGCAACTGAAAGCTTCACTTTGTGCCACCACTAGTCAGGTATGGAGCGAAGTACTCCCTTTAGTACTTTCAGGTATCAGAAGACTGACTTCCGAAGCACACCAGCAGAACTTGTTTATGGCTGTGCGCTGCGTTTGCCCGGTGAATTTGTTTCACCCCCTCCTCCAACTTCTTCCCTTCCTTCGAACTTTGCTTCGACACTGTCGCAATGCAGGCGGCAAATTCAGCCCACACTCCCTCGTGAACAGAACAGACCAGTGCACATGCACAAGGATTTGGCCACTTGTTCACATGTACTCGTACGTTGCGACGAAGTACGCAAGCCACTGCAACCACCTTATTCGGGACCCTTCAAGTTGCTTCGGCGAACAACCAAGCACTTCAAAATCAATCGTAATTGTCGTCATGACACCGTTTCCATCGATCGCCTTAAAGTCGCGTATGCAGATGACGATATCACCCGAGTCCTTTCGCAACCATCCGTGGCAGCGCCCGCTTTCACGCCGCCCTCTTCACCAGTTGCCTCCACGCCACCTGCCCCACGTCAAACGCGATCAGGACGTCACGTCCACTTCCCGGAACGTTTTGTAGACATTGTTTATTATACATAGTTTCTTCTTTTTCCCTCCAGTAACCTTCTAATTTTAGGGATAAAGAAACGCAAACAAAATCGCAAAACACAAAAAATGACGAAAAACATTCTGTGAAGCAATACGTGAAGTGTAACAAACACTAGAAGGTTACATGGTGAGCCTGTATATAATTTTTGCTCGCCAGATACTTATTTTCTTTCTATATCACAGGTGACGCGCAGAGCACGGTGAGGGGAGAGCACACTCCGGTGTGTCGTTGCAGCAGTGTGGAAAGCCTACCTCCCATCTTTTTCTCCTCGAGGTTTGATGGGTTGGGTAGCCCACTCCGACAGCACCACCTTAGGGACGCGTGGACAATTCCGGATATTGTAAGCAGACCGACCCCTATTCATCGTTAGCAACCTTTTTCAACGTGGCACACGTAGATGTTCTTGAATAAGCTTGTCCCCCACTTAACCTGCGGTAACTTCAATGTCAATAGCTCTTTTCTTTTGCTTCTGTCGAAGGCCTTCAAGCGTGAAGCCTTCCAAGGGGGACGTCTGTAGAGACACTCTTGGTTTGCCACGTATTCCAACCATTTTGCTATTAATTTTGACTGCTGACACTATTGACATTGTTTGGTTGCATGTCTGGATTTTCTCGTTGGTTCGACTGCCCAAGGACACAGTTACACTTGCACTTTCCGGTCGCCAGCTACTGGTCTGTCGCGCTTTGCTTCTGTTGTGTTTTGCTTACAGCTCGCTTTCCCGGTCTTCTTGCAATAAACGTCGTTGTCCCACAATCAGTTTTTCTAATTTAATTATTGTGGAGAATCGGTACGATTCTAGACAGAAACGTACCAGTCCTCTACACACCTTAGATCGAAGCCATCTGGGTCAGCTACAATTCATGGCTGCTCCATACAACATCGCATCGACTCGTGTACCGGAAAACAGCGATCGAACTAGATCGCTGAGTGAGAGGTTAGGAAATTCATTCGAGACATCTCACCTCAAACCAGGGATACACTCGGTAAACAAGCCAAATCAAACATACTTCATAAGAGAAAGTTAGGTTTTGGAAATTCAGGCCTCCAGGGTAACCGTCTGCAGATCATGACGTACTGGAGCTTCGGAATCAACAATTAGAAAGACGCAAATCGGTAGTGCACAGACTACCTTGTCTTTAATGCAACAACTGCCAATCAAGAAGACCCTTCTCGACCCAAGCTCATGGAGGACACAGGTTGATTGGAGCAGTACTGTTTGTTTTGTATCACTCTCTCTAGAAATACTTCGTAATTTGAAACTTACATGTTTATATAAAACTCGGTCCTCCATTTCCACTGTGTTGAAGCTAGCTCTGGGTTCGAGCCAGTATTTTATTCATTGACTAGTAGCCAGGAGATTTGACGAATTTCAAGTTAAACATCTTTTCAGGAAAGGCTGAGCGGAAAGTCTCTCTAAATGTGGAAGCTGTGATCAGATAAGTGATGTTCGACTTAATTACTTATTGTGGGTATAACGAGCTCAAATTCTGTATATCGCCATTCCTTCTCCAGATCGTGTACCTCATCATCATCAAATGTGACTGGTAAAAAGAAGGGGCAAGATTGGCGAGGTTGTGATGTTTAACGCCGAGCGAATAGTGTATATTCTGCAGTGATATCTCATTCTACACATGCACGATATCGTCGCAAACCCTCGGGGGGAAAACAGTTTTCTCCGTAGTTGACCCGATTCTTTCCTTCTATCCGTTTCCCATAACTCCAATGGATACACTTAACACGACACTACCTTTCAGAATTTATAATGCATTCCAAACCTTCAAAAATACGCATGACAAAATTTTTCGCAGTCCTTACGTTGCTTTTCTTTATATTGATTACATCCACTATCGCAAGCACAAACGAAACTTAGCCTCTACACTACGTAGATTTGGCTTGTAAGCGGTTGCAGGCATATGGTATTACCTTCATTGCAGCTGTACGATATATCAGCCATCAGGTTAACCGGCAGTGTGTCCATTCCGTAACAAATTGCAGGTGACAAACAGCTATCCGATTTTTACGTCCTGGCGTTACCTGACCAGGTTTACTGCCACGGTGAAGTACTACCACCAATTCATTCCAATCCTTATACACTTCATGAAACCCTTGGGGACCCAGTTAGTAAAAAAGAAACAGATGGAATCAATACCTGCTCTAGTGGAATTATTTAACGACGTCAAGGATGCATTGGCTCATTTTGTTGCATTATTTTAGCTCAATTCTACGGCGTCTATAAATTCGGTTATGCACGCCTTGGCGATTTTTTCCATGTAGTATTGCAATGGGTCTTTGACTGCTCTGTGAAATCGTTAGCATTTCCCTTCGTGTTCATCAGAAGACTAATATTTGATACAGTACCTCTGATGACGTATGCCAGGCCCTCTACTTCTTTATCTGGCTTTTTCGTTTCATCCGAACATAAATGCCTGAGAATTCCCCTGAGGATAAATCATTCGCGATATTCACTCAGGCAGAATAGGCACCAGTAATTCCTTCCTCAGTATACAAACAACACTAGATATATCAAAGAGAAGTCGGTGGTTATTACTGACGCGACAATATTCGATTTCCATCAATGAAATTTAAGTATTGTAATTCAAAGATGTTAAACCACATGTGCCCAAGTAGATTGCCTGTTTTAAACTGAAGGATACTGCATTCCTGGCCACTGATATGACATGTTCACAACTTTAAGCACCCACGTAGGATCAAGTGAAAATGGTTGTGTTGAGAAATGACAAACCTGGTGTACCTAACATGAGGTCCGAGACGCAGTGGTCAAAATGATTGCCTTAAAAAGCGTGACCGGAATTCAAACCTCAATCCGGGTAAGGATTATCGACAAGCTCTAACAGGAACGAAACTTAAGTATAGAGCTTCGTTTGAAAAGAGGCCGACCACAAAGTATACCTGCTTGCAAAAGCTGCGATCAAATGTGGACGACACTCAGCTGGAAACAATCAATTCAACAAAATATAGGAAAATATGGCCGCTGGAAAAATGCTAAAAATCTTCCACCAAAATAGGTAGGAAAAAATTATTGCGAATGGACAAAAACAATGGGGCAGCTTGTGTGTCTATATTCGCCATAAATACAGTGAGATGCACTGGACACACTGGAGGGCGGGTAAGTATAAAAACGGTCCGTGAACACATATCGGTCGCAGGCCCTCCAAGTAGAATACAAACTAAGCATTTTACCACACTGCCTGTGAGGTGAGCGTCCAAACGAACGCTAAGGTGTTGTCCATAACATAGAAAGAAAACAGGCCCAAACAATTTGTGGCCTATCACAAGGTAGTGTGTACCTCAGTCCCTTTCCACAAACCTCATACGGATCAGTTAATGGCAACATAATAAGATGTCAACATGAAGCAACGTATCCACCTTATCAAATTTCTCTTGTACAACTTCCCAGCTACAGGAGGGAGATGAACATTGAAGATAAACTTTGGTGATCTGAGGACAAATGCTCGTAAATTCAGGTGAAAATCGCCCATCAGCAAACAGTCAGGATTGACTGCAAGAACGGTGAGCGTAACGCGTAGGCAAGGAACATGACAGTGCGTCCTCTCACGTCGTAATCGAGTTGCCTGTTGGACTCGATACGCCTTTGGAATAAAAGGCCATGCAGTTTGCACACATTATATTAAACAATGTCTACAAAACGTTCCGGGAAGTGGACGTGACGTCCTGATCGCGTTTGACGTGGGGCAGGTGGCGTGGAGGCAACTGGTGAAGAGGGCGGCGTGAAAGCGGGCGCTGCCACGGATGGTTGCGAAAGGACTCGGGTGATATCGTCATCTGCATACGCGACTTTAAGGCGATCGATGGAAACGGTGTCATGACGACAATTACGATTGATTTTGAAGTGCTTGGTTGTTCGCCGAAGCAACTTGAAGGGTCCCGAATAAGGTGGTTGCAGTGGCTTGCGTACTTCGTCGCAACGTACGAGTACATGTGAACAAGTGGCCAAATCCTTGTGCATGTGCACTGGTCTGTTCTGTTCACGAGGGAGTGTGGGCTGAATTTGCCGCCTGCATTGCGACAGTGTCGAAGCAAAGTTCGAAGGAAGGGAAGAAGTTGGAGGAGGGGGTGAAACAAATTCACCGGGCAAACGCAGCGCACAGCCATAAACAAGTTCTGCTGGTGTGCTTTGGAGGTCAGCCTTCGGTGTGTTTCTGATACCTAAAAGTACTAAAGGGAGTACTTCGCTCCATACCTGACTAGTGGTGGCACAAAGTGAAGCTTTCAGTTGCCTACGAAAACGTTCCACTAAACCATTCGAGGACGGATGGTATGCCGTGGTGCGAATGTGCCGGCATCCAAGAAAGTTCGTCATAGCTTCGAATGTTGAGCATTCGAAATGCGAACCGCGGTCCGTCGTAATGGTTGTAGGGCATCCGTAATTGGCCACCCAACGTTCCAAGAAGGCGTTCACGACAGCCTCGGAGGAGCAATTCCTAAGTGGGATGGCATCCGGCCATCTTGAAAATCGGTCAACACAGGTTAGGATGTAGACGTAGCCACGTGAAGGTGGCAGGGGTCCAACTAAATCCAAGTGAATGTGCGAAAACCTGGCATCTGGGAGACCGAATGAAGAAATTGGGCTTCGTGTGTGCTTATGCACCTTGGAACGTTGGCATTGCAGGCAAGCGCGTGCCCAACTACGAACGTCCGAGCTGACTTTAGGCCAAACAAACCGATCCGTTACTAGCTTAACTGTAGCTCGAATACCAGGGTGCGAGAGATTATGAAGCTGGTTGAAGATAGCACGCCTGTATGCTAGTGGCACTACAGGTCTTGGAATACCTGTAGTCATATCGCAAACAATGGTTCCATCTGCATTAGGCAGCGGAATGGTGCGCAGCCTTAAGGAGTAGCGTTGCAAGGAAGCTTGAAAATCAGGCTCTTGCGCCTGGGCTGCAGCTAGGTCGCTAAGGTCAACGGAAGCATGTGTGACTAGGGTGGCGTGGACGCGTGAGAGAGTGTCGGCGACAGGGTTGAGGGCACCTCAAACATGCCGTATGTCGCAGGTAAACTGCGAAACATAGTCCAGGTGTCTGATCTCCCTGGGGGGTACCTGTCTGGTGATGAAGCAAGGGCGTACACCAAAGGTCTGTGGTCCGTATACACACTGAAGGGACGACCTTCCAATGCATGGCGGAAATGGCGGATACCCAGGTAAATAGCAAGTAATTTTCCTCCAAACGTGCTATACCGAGATTCGGTAGGTAACAAGCGTTTGGAGAAAAAACCTAGGGGTTTCCACTGGTCGTTGACAAGCTGTCGTAGTACGGCACCAACCGCTACATCTGAATCATCGGTGAAGAGACAATGTGGTGTTCGAGAGTCTGCGTGGGCTAAAAGAGTAACACTGGATATAGCCTTTATAAGCTGGACAAAAGCTGTGCGCGCTGCGTCCGTAAAATTGAATTTACGCGTACCGCCTCGGAGTAAGTCCGTGAGGGGTTGCAGAAGTTGCGCACAATGAGGGATGAACCGACTGTAGTAATTTACTAGGCCGGCGAAACGTCGACGTTGTTTGAAGGAAGCTGGCTCAAGAAAATCAATGACAGCACTTACCTTTGCTGATAAAACTTGGATGCCAGAAGGGGAAATAACGTGATTTAAAAAATCTATGCTTTCCTTTCCAAGTTCGCATTTAGCTGGATTGACGGTTACCCCGTGTTGGGCTAACCTGACAAACAAGGAACTTAGATGCTGCACATGTTTTTCTTCGAAAGAACTGGCCACCAATATGTCGTCTAAGTAATGGTAGACGAAATCCAAGCCTCTGCCTACCTCGTGGATAAAACGCTGGAAAGTTTGTGCAGCGTCTGTAAGGCCAAATGGCATTCGAAGGAATTCGAACAAACGAAAAGGCGTAATGACGGCCGGTTTGGGGATATCCGCCTCCTCTACTGGGATCTGGTGGTGAGCGCGGACCAGATCAATCTTACTGAACAGAGTTTTGCCAGAAAGACAGGCTGTCAGATCCTGGATGTGAGGGATAGTATACATATCATGGATTGTGACCTTGTTGAGGCCAAGATAATCGTCACAAGGGCGCCAATCACCTGACTTCTTGGGAACCATATGGAGTGGGGAAGCCCATGAACTTTTAGAGGGACGGATTATTACCAGTTCGAGCATGTGTTCAAACTCCGCCCTAGCTATTTTAAGTTTGTCCGGCGCCAGACGTCTTGGTCTACACGACACCGGTGGACCTTTGGTCCTAATATGGTGTGTATATGTAGGAGTGACCGGGAGTGGCTCGTTCGATCCACGAACGAGCTGTGGAAAATCCGGGAATACAGACGCGTAAAGTTTAGAAGTCTCAGGCTAAAGGATAATAGGACTGATAGCCTCTGTGTATGCTTGGATGCCGTTGACGCTAAGCTTTGCACGGGAATCGGTCGGTTTTCGTCTTCGGGTATGGACCATGAAGTCGAAATGCTGAAGAAAATCAATTCCTAAAATAGCGAAGGGTACGGCTGCAACTGTGAAAACCCAGCGAAATGTTCGCCGGAGACCAGGGTCAAGCGAGAGTGAGTGTTTACTGTAGGTGGGAATTGGTGTGCCGTTAGCGGCACGAAGCATAGGCAAGGAAGTGAGAGTCGCCTCGCCGGATCGTGGGGTAACCACGCTGACTTCCGCCTCAGTATCGACCAGGAATGTGGTCCTTGAAATTAAATCTGTAACATGAAAGAGGCGACTGCTAGGGAGGGTGCCGGCCACGTTTGTCGCCATTACGGGCCGGCTTGAGCGTCTCCCTGATTGAAAGGTTTGCATGGGGCGACGCAACGCTCCGCCAGGTTGCCGAACTTGATATGATACCAGCACAATTCACCCGACATCTAAGGACATTTGCGCGGGAATTTACTCCTTCGTCGACGGGAGGAGGAACGTGTCCTCAGGCGGGTGAAATCCTGTCGAGGGGCTGCAATCTCTGCCCGAATACTGAGCCAATCGTCTGGCGGTGGCGGGCAAGGTGATCCCTGCGATGCTGAAGGGCCAGGACTCTTGGGAGTCTCTGCTGTGCGGCTCGTCACCGCTGTCAGTGAGGCAGAGGGACCGGTACAAAAACGATCTTGTATTTTGTCTACGAGCTGTGCGGCATCTGTGCTGCATCCATAACTCTTTGAGGAGTGCCTCATCCATGAATGATGGACCTAGCAGCTGTTGCATTTTAAGCAACAGATCTGACGGTCACTTATCACCTAACTGCAGATCTCTAAACAGTTGCTGTAGCCTCGATCTATCAGACGGCATGATCCGTTTGATAACAGCTTCCTTTAAGGCTTCGTACCTATGTTCAGTGGGTAAGTTCGAGAGAAGATCACGTACTCTTTAGGAAGCCGGGCCAAAAGTTGGCTAAACTTTGCTTGATCTGCGCTGATACTTTGGTTGCAGCACTCCGCCTCCAAATACATAAACCACAAGACGGGTTCCATGCCTTAGAACTGAGGAACAGTGAGGGCAAATACTTCAACTGTAGGCTTCTGTTCGATGTCCATTGCAAAATAGAGCGAACATGGAAGAAAGAAATATACTCAATATAAAAATCGGTGAAGCTCCATATATATATATATATATATATATATATATATATAAAATGAATGGCAGACAGGTTTTCACAAACCAAAAACGGTTTCCCGAGTTTAACGAATTTCGGTATCACTAATTTGCTGCAGTCAACCGGAAAATGGAGTAATAGTCTGGCTCACCAAATTGTAGAGGACTAATACGTTTCTGTCTAGAATCGTACCGATTCTCCACAATAATTAAATTAGAAAAACTGATTGTGGGACAACGACGTTTATTGCAAGAAGACCGGGAAAGCGAGCTGTAAGCAAAACACAACAGAAGCAAAGCGCGACAGACCAGTAGCTGGCGACCGGAAAGTGCAAGTGTAACTGTGTCCTTGGGCAGTCGAACCAACGAGAAAATCCAGACATGCAACCAAACAATGTCAATAGTGTCAGCAGTCAAAATTAATAGCAAAATGGTTGGAATACGTGGCAAACCAAGAGTGTCTCTACAGACGTTCCCCTTGGAAGGCTTCACGCTTGAAGGCCTTCGACAGAAGCTCTCATTAGAGCTCGTCAGTAGTGCATATCCTTGCCACGGCCGGGATTTGAACTCCAGCCATTCTAATCACGAGGCAACCACTGCGCCATTCACCTCACATTAGGCACGACCGAATGATCAAATGTGAACGCTCAACCACTCTGGCTTGTGAGCAATGATCAGGTTGCCCGATCGTCTCGAGAGGAGACACAGTAACTGTCCTGTTAACTCCAATCGATAACCCCACGATTAGGACTACCGAGACAGGTCGAGATCACTGAACTCATTAAAAAATCTGCAAGGCGATATTTTAGATTACTGATGATGGAAGGATATGCACTACTGACGAGCTCTAATGAGAGCGAAACTCGAGTCTAGTGCTTCTTTTCGAAAGAGGCTGGCTGGAAAGTCTATCTGAATGCGAACGCTGCGATCAAATGTGAGTGATGGTCAACTTGAAAATAAACCAAATCCCCGACTACTCATCAGTAATGTCTATAGTATCAACAGTCAAAATAAATACCAAAATAGTTGGAATAAGTGGCAAACTAAGAATGTCTCTACAGGTGTTCCGATGAGGTCCCTGGTCTGGATCATCGACTGACCACGTTGTCGGGCAATGATGCAGCCCGCCAAAAGAATACGGTTAGCCCGGAAGTTCGTCATATGATTGATGCAAATATAGCTAGCCTAGCCGTCCATGGGCACGGCGATTTGAGCAACATACTCGGACTTTCTGCGCAACCTTCAGTCAGGTATTAGAGCGGTAAATTGCCCAAAATGTTTTCCAGCTCCAGCCGCGTTTGTGATTCCCAGAGATGCTTGCACCTTCAATTTGAAGACAAATGGAACTTTTGCACCAGCGGACTATTTATAGTGCGACATCCAAAGCTGTTGAACAGGAACATCGGCAGTGTTGAACAGATGTAGTTTATTATTTGTGATGGGCAACTGCGGTATATTTTGCAACTGAAGTACTCCCCCAAAGTCCGCATTACGAAAGATGCCGTCGGTATGCTGGTCACAATTATCACTTTCCTTTCGGAGTAGAAGTCACTTAATCTTAAAGCATAGTATCACTGAAAAACCAAGCTGCAAAAGCCAACCGTCATCCAATGCCAGGGTATGAAGCCCACTGGTTTAATCTGTTGCCATCTAGTTGACGATGCGCAAAAAATACTCTGGAACAGCCACGTGAGAGTTGAGTTTCGACCGAACTTGAATTTCACGCCCTGACATACGTAAAGCAGTAAGCCCATGTGAGCTCCATCGAAACCCAGTTCTGGTGAATAATGTACCTGAAACCGCCGATTGCTCATACCTCAAATTAGAAGATAAACTAAGAAATCTCTTTGTTCTGACTGAAAACATACCACAACGAAAAACATGGATACCTATAAGGTATGTGGCAATTCAAGCGTATTCTTGAGTCAGAAGTTCGAATGACATTTACGAAAGCTAGCAGATTAAGTCACCAATGAATGCGACGAATTAATAAGCAAGTAGGTTAGTGGTGAAATCCATACCTTGATTGTTCCGGAAAGTGCTGTCTGTTGTGATCAGTGAGAATCGTTTTCCATAGGAAAGACGTTTTTGGAAGGAAGAATGAAGGTTTATTGATGCTTTCCTTGAGGTGTGTTGATCTCAATCTTAAAACCGCCTTCTGGGACAGACGTAGACGTGCGTCTATCAGTTTACCTCCTCGATTTGAAGGGATACCAACATTCCGTATTCTAGAAGTGCAACCTTGGTACCGTCAAAAATTCAGTTTTGGGAGATCGCCCCTCTTCCTCTACTTCTAGGGTGTCCGACAGTTTGTCAACTTGGCTGGTTGGTCCTCCATGGTCGTACGGTTCACTTCTGCGACTTAGAAGGATCTGGTTTTCGTGCTGTATGCACGTGGCTGCGCCAACTTTCGTCACGAAGGAGACTGATCCTCTTCTTCAGACGACTAACCCTTTCTTCCATCTCTGTGCCTCATGAAAGGTGCTCGCAAACTTGGCTTTTTGGGGATATGTCACAATTCCTACAAACAGCTCACGCCGCTACAACACCTGGCCAACCCTCGGCATTCAAGCGGCCTTAGTGCAGCTGGCGCAGGACGGTCCAAAGCAGTGGCTAGGGATATGACCAAACGGTCGTCGTTTCACAACCTCCCTATCGGATGGATAGACAGTTTCTCCACATTCGAAAGCTATGAGTACCTTTTCATGGCACCCAAATGAAAACCTTTAGAGATGGCAGAGTATTGCCTCGTATATTTGATGAGCTCTTCCATATGAAACGGGAGCTGTTAACGTGCTGAATCTGCACCGCTCTGCAACGACGAGTCGATAGTAGATTTTCACAAAGCCAGCATGTGGGATCTCTTCGCCTGAACGATATAGAATGTTCTGATCGCTGGAAGCCAAGGAGACGCTTTATTGTCGAACAGTGGCGGTCGCTGACTTGACAAAAAACTCACTTAGACTGAGCAAGAATTGAAACACCTGAAGATCCGTTACGATCGTAAACTTTGAACCAGACAATCGTTTGCGTATTTATCAAACGATTCAAAAACAACCAAGCTTCTTTTTGTCTCTGTGAGCACCCGCCTGTCACGGCACTATTCAGTAGGAGGATACAGATGACCAGATAACCCTTTTATTTAAGCTTTGATCCAAACCAGAAGGATGGCTTTTTTCAGCGGAGTGCACAACGATCTTGAGAATGGTGCTAGCATTGGATTTTTTTATACAATGTGCGATGACTGGTACTAATCTTCCACAACCGTTTGTTTGTATTCACAAGCCGGACGATTGAACGAAGAACAGTGTCTGGGTCATCGACCATCTCGGCGGGCCTCTGGTGTCCATGGTCATCTGCAGGTTCCAGATCAGTCAGTGGTGCAGTTGATGGGCGTAAACATTCCTCATGAAGCGAAAGAATCTCGACACCGTGGTGCCTAAAACGTGGTTTTCGAATTTGGTTTACACGTTCTTTGTAAAAAAAATTCATCGGTTTGGTTCATCAAATGCAAATCCTGTACCTGTTTTACTACTTCAAAGAGGACTATGTCGCCTTGGTGCGCCAGCACTCTGTCGGAACCATTGGTTTGTATGTTTAACGCCGTATGGAAGATGCCACAAGATGCTCAGCCTAAAATACAAAACAATGTGTTGTGGGAAAGGTTCCAGAATGTGTTGACAGTTGTTAGAGGTTCAGACTCTACGACCAATAAAATCTGCCGGCATACGTCCACCAGGTCAATCTTGAAGGGGCATTTTCAGCTGCGTATGAAATTCATAATATCCTTTGACTTCGGTGTGGCAGCTGCACAGCTCTGCAGTCGTTGTTTAAAAAGTAATTGCTGATTACCGCTAGCAGAGTTGTCTAAGCGAATAAGATCTTTGGAGTAACGACACTAGCCTTCATGTGACAACGATTTGCTGTAGATGAACTCGCCAGACAAACGGTAAGCAACTAACTTGTTCGCATTCATGGCTAACTATGACACAGCAAAAATCTAGGCCGAGAGCCATCGATACAGTTAGCTTTTTTCGAATTACAGATGCCTGAGTTGCTGGAGTCCTTTCTGACTAACAGTTAATGAGCCGGTGTAATTAGGATAATTCGGGCTCTCCTGATTGGTTGCGGTCACGTTCTTGTGATTAGCAAACTCAAGGCTGTTGTTCCTCATGGTCTGCAAACGGTTATTCTGTATGCTTGGTTTACTATGCGATACTACTTCGTAGTACATGCGAACTCATTTTTTGTAGTCTGGAGTCTTTTAGTCACGTGGCATCGGGGCCTGGCTGCTACAGGTGGACTTCCCGTCATGATGCAATCCTAAAGTCGAATCGTGAGGACAACAGATTTCTGTGCTTAACGCATGGCGTAGAACCATTTCGGGTGCTCTAAACTGGTCAGTTAATTGATCAACCTGACGTTCAAGTTACTGTTGGCGCCTCAAGATGTCTTTGTCCAACTAGCTGAACCAAGGTATCCTTTCTAGAAGGTAATAAGTGAGTGTACATTGAAAATACATTCTATGAGGCTGTTTCGAGAGCGTAATTGACCAAGCGAGGCAAGTGCGCAACTCCACGTTTGGATTCTTTTGTAGAGGATCTGTCATTGTGATTTACAGAAATAATGCTACGCGATAGAGATCGGAAGTTCCGCAGATGGAGTCTGAAGATAGGGGATCGGGAAACTGGAGTCGTCGTAGCAGTTAGTAATTGACCTGACAAT
The DNA here is from genome assembly GCA_008508345.1 of Paragonimus westermani. Classification (NCBI taxonomy): domain Eukaryota; kingdom Metazoa; phylum Platyhelminthes; class Trematoda; order Plagiorchiida; family Troglotrematidae; genus Paragonimus; species Paragonimus westermani. The sequence goes on along the minus strand of QNGE01001794.1, from coordinate 87,836 downwards.
GACGTTGCACAACGACTTAACACAAATTTTTTCCAAACTTATCGGCTTGCCTTCGGGCAGAGAAAACTGCATGGGATTCGCAAGTGATACGGGTAGATTCAAGTGCGTAGTTGCAAACCAGTAATTGATGCTCATCAGACAAACAACCCCACTGAGCTCAATGCGTGGATTAGGCATCACGTAAATGAGTTTAGCGAACTATGGTTGGGTTCTACATACGTACGGATACTTACTTGCTTTCATTTGTTCATAGATGAGAGTGACGAAGCGCAACCGACGACAAAGCATGTTGTTTACATCACGGAAGGCATTTTTCAGCATCTCGATCGGTGTTATATTCGTACGAGCCTCCAGCTCTGAGAACTATTTCATCACCACGCTCAGTTTCAGCTTCTCGTTGGAGTACACAAATATATGCAGTTGGTATAGCTTTGCTTCCGCTACCTGAACTACAGAGTCAGTTTCTTGGATAATAGCTTGGACGCAAGATACGTGCGGTTCCGATCGTCATTGCCGTTTTCTGGTGTTCTGAACATTGAGAACACAATTTAATTTCCATACCTACATCCCTCCTTCTGTGATTTGACTGAATGACTGTCAAGTGTAAGAAATCTGTGTATAGCAGGTCATTCGTCTTACTTATTCAACCGGCCTTACTAACAATTTGATAGTAAATTTGTTGGTACTCAAGGTAAAATTTCGAAGACTTCATTCAATAAAAATCATTCTAGCAATATCTTTGCATTTAATTTTACAAAAGTTTATACTGTTAACTAGTGAAATATCATGAGGTCAGTCAGATAGTAACTAAGTAAACAGTCAGCAGGCAGGCAGCTTTTGTAACCCTCCTTCGAATAAATCGTTATCGTTTGTGACACAGCACTTCGACAATAGTTTGACGTTAAGTAAGGCAGTTGATATGTGCGATATCACTATCCATGTTTTACATCAGTTGAATTATGATCTCTGGAAGTCGCCGACTTTCTTGTCAAGATGCCCATTACCAGTGGATGCTTACGAAGGAACTTTCGCGTGTGAACTATGGGACCTTTATTTGGTTGGATGGTGTTTTTGGTACTTTCTAAATGGAAAATATTAGGTGTTGTTTACTCCTTCAGTAAGCTACCGGATCGTCGTTCGCGCCTCCTCTCCTGATAGTTCCACTGGTTTCGTAGTTGTAAATACACACAGAACACACTAAGAAAGAAGACAGCGTTGTAATTGATTTCCCGCCTCAGGTTTCATCATTAAAGTTACATCGGGAGAGCTGTCGTGTCGAAATCAGGCAAGCAGCAGCCGAGTTCTGTAGGTGTTGCCATAAACTAATGTTATAAGTATCACAAAAGCATTTACGGACTACGACTGCCATAGCGGTTTTTCACGTCGAACATCATTCACAGTTGATCACAGCCTTCACATTCTGATGGACTTTCCAGTCAGCCTGTTTCGAAAAGAACCACTCGACTCTTGTTTCGCTCTCATTAGGGCTCGTCAGTAGTGGATATCCTTGCCACGACCGGCATTGGAATTCCGGCCACGCGTTTTTTCTGCATTCGTTCAATAAGCTCTGTTTCTCATTGACGCTGTGTATGTGATACACTGTCCACTCTGATAGTCGAGGCACGACCAGTTCAGTTTTGTGGTGTATACATTTGGCCTGGAATTCAAAAAAGCTGCCGTTAGGCACGAGCATATTTAGCCTGCTGATATACTCAGGTAGATCAATGCTAATTTACAGCAGTGGGCCAAGTAACTTCATAGGCGTATAATGTGTGCACAAAGATCGTTGGTCTTTTACCACAGTTTGATAATTTGGCTTATTTTTATACAATGACTTGAGGTTGTTTTAATTATAGTAGTCAATATGGAGACGGCTACAAAGGCTTTCGAAAAAATTACTGATATTTCACAAATAAACCAACCGATCGTTGTCCCCAGTTAAAAAATGTTTACCTTGTTGAAATTCTTGTTGAATTTTTAAACTAATGTTCACCTATTACAGTTGCGAACTGGATAGTTGTGTACTGAAGACGAACGATCGCACTGTACTACTCACATCACTACTGTTCAGTAGTGGGTCAAGAGGATAAATTTGGAAATCGAAATGGCCGCGTGAAAAGTACAAGATGGAACCTTGGAGTGCGGCTTCACATGAAATGGTTCTTGTTACGTAAACGAACTGATCAGTGGCGCCCGTGGCAACCGTGACGTTCTGAGACGATTGTCGTACGTAGATGAGTGTTTTTGTTTGTGGTCTTGTTGAAATGCATAACCCATGTATTGGTTTCCCGAGTAAGCAGTCATTGTGCCATCTGCGTTCTTGTTTCAGCAATTGGGGTTTCAATGTCAAACTGAAGCGTTGATAATTGAACCCGAGTTCATTCTTTATACAGAAATTTAATGGTCGATACCGCTGTAAGAAGACGCAGTCCTCAAGGCTCAGTTACATCTTACCAGCTCCGACTTTATATCCAATCATGCGCCATAATTATATAACGAAAAATTTCCACCAGTGCCGCCGTCCTGGAATCTCACACTACTTGTGATACACCACTTGCCACTTCTTTGCGTTGCTTCCGTCTGACAGATACCCAAAACTTTATTATGTTCACTGGCTCTCGTCGGTGTACACTTAGTTGCGTACATATGAATAGTCTGAGGTTTCTTCTTAACCGTCTTCATGAAAAACCACTTACGTTGGTGTGGCATGGCAATGGCGCCTATATAATGAACCATCAAAGCAGGAGCTAAATATCTACGAACGACCGCCTCAATGCTACCTATCACGGCTGCTCTGAGACGTACAATCAGGTCGGTTCCCACTCGCTGATGACGCGTCTCTTGGATTCTGATGTGCCTTCGAGTAGCATGACAGGTGAACCTATCGCTCTTCATGTAGCTACCTTCCAAGACCAACCATTCCGGACGTAACGCGCATTGACCGAAAAGTTCTTTGGGGCCAAGGTATTCACCCAGGTATCTTTTACCGATTAGCGGCTTGTTAAACTAAAAGACATCTAAACATTACGAAAGTGTTTAAAAGCAGTCCAGTTTATTGCTTTTTTTCCGAATAACATTGCTAACGCATCCAAATCGGTGTCTAATTTGTCACGTTATCTAAAATTGGCTTTCTTTTCCGCTCGGTTTTTGTGCATATTCTTCGGAAGCGTAACGCCTAGAGCTAGGACAAGCATTTAAACATCTTTTCGAGAGTTTGAGTATCTTTTATCAGGAACTTCGAAGAACCGCTTGTAAGGGCAATTTTTTTCCTACCTTTTCTTAGACTTTGCCTGCCATTTATTTGTGTCTGCTGCACGATGTTTGAATCTTATAACTATACAATGCACGTAGGTAAATGGAAATATTCGCCAGCTCACTCTATATATTATAAATTGGTTTTTACCACGTAAATTAATTTTAACCCTATCGATCACCAAATGTTTATTCTTAGCCCCTGTAACGTAAATCAATTTCGGTATCATTTAGAATGTTACACGAAACATTATACGCTTCGAACAACAATTGGACGATTTACACCCTACTTGGCGTTTTTATATTGTGTCCAGTTTTGCGTGTGTCAACGACTAACGAACTAGTACACTGTGAACATGTGTTCTTCCGTTGCAGGTGGTACTCGAATACGATCAGCAGCAAATTGTATGCAAATACATGCAAACTCGTTTCAGGTATTGATCGCTAGGAAACAAAGGTTAGTCTGTGAACCATTTCTTGTTTTACCAGTCTTCTTCGTTAAAAGATATTGGATTTTCTGTGGTTTTGTGTGGGTGTCAGCGCGGTAAATAACTTTAACCTGAGGTAATTGGAGAGCCAGGACGTGGTTCACGAAAAATCGTGCGAGAATATTGAGATGTTGTGATTTTATTCCGTACAAACTCATGTGGTGAAAAGGCGTAACCACTGTGAAACAAAAGGGACAGTTTACAGATGGAATTTCAGACATTTGTGTATTTTTGTGATGCTTGGCGATAAGAGTAGCTAACCAATCCAACTACTTTACAAATAATTTGATCTACGTACTTTATGATCAGAACCAATCTACCTATTCCGGTAGTCCGGATTGCACTCCACAGGTAAACTGCTTAACGTTCAGAATTACAGGTAGATTCACATATGGTTTAAATCAGTTTCCCGTTGCTTGCCACATTCGAACATGTCCATATTGTGTTTGAAGACAACGTCTAGACTCATTCTTCCATACTACACTGGTTAGCTTTTGAAAAGGACACAGGTGGTGTCGCGTTCTATACATCGGTCACCACTGTACATGTCTGAAACCTAGCATGAGCCACGGGAAAGGACACACGACTCATTCATCATCTAAACCAACTTACTACTGAGTCTTAGCATAGTGATGGGAAGTGGTACATGGATTCACCTTATATGGTCATCATAAGAATTCATTTTCTTATTTCCTTATTAGGTGTTCATGATCAGGATAATATGCCACTTATTCGCCTTGCTGTAATTCATGCAGATTATAAAAAGAATAATCTGGAGACTGAACTGGTAACTTAGAAATTACCCGATAATAATCACGGCTATCACATTCCTATGGTCTTTTCAGTCAGTCCTTTCCAAAAGTAAGCACAGCACTAAAGTTGCGCTAATGCGAGAGCAGAATGTTGTTAGTACATATTCATTTGATAGTCTGGACTAAAACTCCAGACACAATTTCAAGAAGTAACCGTGATGAAAACTGCAATAACGACCTAATTACAGTCTCCTAATACTTACCAATAACCAGAGAATCTAGTTTGCTGTAAGATGATTGCCACCCCAATTAACCATTAGTAGACAGTTTCAAGTATCCGCAACCAACAAAACAGTTTTTATGGCAGGTCAGGTAGCTCACAAAGGATGACGGTAGTATCAAAGGACGAGAAAACATCAGATGATGGGCACATGAACGGGCTAATGGTTTCTCTAGTCGACTGGTTGTGAACTAAAGAGAACATCAATGGTAAGGCCGACTTTTCACAACAGGGCTGAATAAGTTAGTTTGCCTTACCAGGCGGTAAATTTCCGAAAGCCTACAAGGGAGTTTTGTTCGGACGCACTAGCTATGACATTTGTATCGTAATGAGAAACGGGTCCCAATCATGTTAGAAAACTTGCCAGTAGACCCATACGCATACGGACAAAGTAAATACTTGGACGCCAAGCTTTCACGTCACGTACAATCGTTCTTCTGTTGCACGACAAACTGTCGTACTAACTTTCAAAAGCGACCGATTCAACAGAGAAGGAAGAGTTTACTGTTGCGCACCCAACATTGAAGTCGAGATGGCTCTCTGAGAGAAGGGAATTGTGCTACACAACTGCAAGCTGCTTGTCATGTTGAATAGTGAGGAAATTTGGGCATCCACTTACTGTTTTGGTGAAATGACCACTGAATAGCTAGTAGACTGTACTTGATACTGAGTAAGTTATTTCTTGTGAAAATTGGGTAAGTACCTAGTTTCTGTAGCCGTCGTGATTCGGCCAAAACACTGTTTCTGTTACCCTAGTTTCTGTCCAATTATGTTTGCCAAAACATTAAAGCCCTGTTCAACAATAAATTCACAGTGGTGGTGAACTTGCTGCTAATGCTAGCATACACTTCTGTCGATTTGTTAGGAATGTTGGTTGTGAAAAACAACATATTCCGGTAGATGATGTTGGTCTGAGCTATGTTGCCTTATGGAGTGTGTTCAAAAGACGTCATTCCGAGAAAAGAATGTGTGGAAATACAAATTGTCATTAGATAAAAAACTTAGTTCTTACCATCTGATAGGCGATAGATTCAAGAGACAAAATACTGAGCTGAGTCATGACCTTGGTGCTGAAATCGAAGAAGTAACACACAAGTTTCAGCCCGCAGTTGGTGCGTATTCAGCATCCGTGAACTCTCAGTTTTATCGCGGAACGTTACTGGAGAATACTTGGTCGGTCGAGGTTCATCCAAAAAACTAGCTAACCACCACTTCCTGAGGTACCATCTGAATGGTTCTAGCGACCTTCACCGTCACAGATACTGCAATAGAAAAAAAATAATCCCACTAGGCTAGCATGTTCAACCATTAACACTGAAGTGCTAATGTGCAGTCTAATGTGGAAGTGGTGTGAAAGAACTATTATCAGACATTAAGTCTTAACCCAACGGTTTCATGGGATTTAAATGAAAACTGTCTTCCGGACACGTCAAACTATCCTACATAGGAAGCATTAAGTTCAGTTGTGGAGAAAGAAGCCTGGGCACGTTTGAGGAATAAAGTGGTTCAATGTAGGTAACGTCTTTAACTGAACTGCCCGCATACCTTTTGAGATCCCATAAACTACGATTCACCACAGTAACAATTTTTGTTTAAAAACTTGGCCGAATGGAACACACTTGTATTGAATAGAATTGTACAACTCGGTAATCAGGTCAAGAACTAGAAAAATGTTACCCATAGCATGTAACTTTTGTTATACAGCACTGTTACCATGATGCAACTGTAGAATGATGAAAATTAAAAGGAGCATGAAGTATCACATTTACTACGGAATGATCTGTAGATCCCGATTAGTATTCTGATGTCTTTTTGTTAACCATAGCAACCTGGCATTAATTGTCGACTGATAAAAAATGGCTGTGGAGTTACATTCCATTGGGGAAACGCACTGTATTTTACTTTGGCCATTTGGATGGATTAGTACATACTGGCTCCAAGCCTGTCTGAGATGTCTAACATCTGCCGGGTTTTTTCAGTTGTAGTGCGCATTGGCCAAAAGACGCTGAGTTGACAGAACTGAACGATACGTCCCACTCTAAGCACAAACTTCTGAGATTGGGAGCTCAACTGTAGCACAGTGGCGTGTTTGTGCCTTTCACCTGAACGTAGTCTCAACTTTATTCCTGGGCAATAAACCGGAGGGTCGATGCCTTTGAACTTCAGTACTGATTTACAACCAGTTTGCATTATACGCCCCTTAACTGGTAAATTTACCCCGTACAGAGAGAGATTCAAATTAGCATTGAAACATTACCCATAATCACGACCACCGGTAGCACACACGCTGTTCTCAACTTATAACATGTCAGTCGATTCCACGTATATTTCAAATGACCACAGTTGTTTTAGTTTATACTTTGGCTACAATGTAAAACTGTGAACAACCTTTACATTCAACCCTATGCATGCGATAACATGCTTTCTCAATAAGGTAGCCATAATGGAATGCCAGACAAAATAGCATGTCTATCGACAAAAAATCAACTTTTCATCTTATAAGTGATAGATTTAGAGGGTAAAAGGTCAAAAAGAGCCGCTACTTTCTGACCAAAGTCGGATACCAAACTTATATGCAGAGATAGCCAAAAAGCTTCAACTCTGAGTTAGTGGTGTGAATCGCTCCTCAGCTATACCCGTTCTGAGTAGAGTTGGAATGCTTCTTTTCAGATCAAATTAAGATATTATTAATAAGCGTATATGTTGCCTGAAGAGTTACCTGCGTTTGTTGACTTTCATTCAAAAAATGACCAGTCACCACTTCCAAAAACTTCTTTTAAAAGGCAAGTGTCGATTTTTCTCCACGAGATTGTCGGCCATAAAGACCGTACCTATTTGAATAATACATATGACTTGAGGTGAACCAGCGCATTTGCCTAGAGCACTGGTGTACAACCTGACGAACTGCGTGCAATATTTATCGTATCGTTTTCGGTGTAAGATTCATATCATCCTCACAGTTTCATTGATGGATGTCAGGGTTACCAGAACTTTATTCAAGCAGTCATCTCAACAAGGGGTTCTGGTGGGAGAGAATGCGCGATCCTTGTTCACTAATGTTTTACATGCTATCCGAAAGACAGTAGTACTGTGACTTTTGCATACTTCGATCCAATGGACGCTAATTTTTAGAAACAAATATTCAATCGCCAGAAATATTTGGAACCAAAGGAGACACAGTGTTCCAACTGAAAACAGCATTACTAACATCGGATAGAGAATGCTGATCCCAGTAACCTTTCTACAGAGAGTCTCACGCCACCGTGATAATTTACCAGGTCGGATACATCTCTTGAGCGTACGCCGTATCCTGTGAACAGAATGTGCATACAATAGTAGCTCAATAACACGACCCTATTTACGCCGTGTCACAAAATTTGGTGGTTGCTCAGTTTAGTAGTGCAGGGTGATTAACAATCTGAATTGTCTCGAACTACCACTTTTGAATGCACCAGGGTCCGTGTTCAAATGTGGCAGATATACGTATGTATACATCAAGGGTCAAGCTATATTAGCGCGCACCCGGCACCCAGCAAGTACATGTTTGCCTGTCTCCGTTCACTGATACGACCAGCTAAGATAGTGCACCCACTACGGTGCGAATACAACTGGGACTAGGCGGTTCGTGTTTCACTGACCTTGGCATCCAAACTCTCTACTCAGTTGTGTGCGTGTAGCTTCGAATTGCGTGTCTAACCCAATCAGTAACCTGAAAACCGAATGAATCTGAGGGTTATATGTGATGTCACGGCCTTCTTATATATTAACATTACAATCGAGTGCACAGACAGTAGCTATCTTCGCTGCTGAAGGATACAACTAAAGTTCTCCAATTTTATAAGATAAGACTACCGCTGAGAAAAATTTCGGCAGAACCTGGCATCGATGGAGCATGGATACAAGCAAACGTGAAAAGCATATTGCGGACCGGTAGATGCACGGAACTAACACTAAAATAAACGTCCAAATATGTTACCACCTACAAGAACTTGCCTGCCTCAGAGACCAAAAGAAGCTTTCGAGAAGATAACAGCGGAGAACACACCAAGCAAGTAACGTTTGGTTTTTCAAATTTTGGTAACACCGAGACGTTATGTCCCAAAGGTTAACCGGCCAAACAGTAATTGTCTCGGTTCAGTTCGTAAAGGCCTTACTGGTTTGGACTGTTATGCAATGACGACTTCCATGAGGATATTTTTAACTGCAACGAAATAAATTTATGTTAGAGAGCCGCTTCTACTTTAAGTCTGATGGTCAGAAGCCACTCATGTTCAACTAAAAAAAATCAAGTCTTCGGTTCGGTGATTGGCGGCGCTATGGGCGAGGTTTCAAAGTGACCACTGGATAACACTAATAATGGAGCATCTGGAAACATCCAGAACTCGCAACACTGCAAAACGGTTGAGTACAACACCTCAGAACCGTACCGATCTTCTTGACTGAGGTTAAATAGTTAACTTCTGCCAAATTTGACTGTCCATACAAGTAATCGTGTAGCCGCGTTGTGAGCTACATAGGGAAGGCAAACCAATAACTAGCCTATCGGATGGATGGACGTGCTACCAGATGGTTAAAATGAGATAGAAATACTCCTGTGCTTCGGCAGACCGAACCCACCCACCACATTCACTAGGAAAACATAGTGCAAACAAAATACCGAGTCAAAATTTTTGAAACATCCTCTAAGATTTTTTGAAGCAGCGATTGCATCAGTCGTCACGATCCCCATACCTTGAGAAGCAATTCACCTTGTCATCACGAGTGCCCTAGTGGTCAACATTTGCATATTTTTCATCATCACGTCCGTTCATGACTTCCATTCTGCGGAACTTTGACCATACAATTAGAATTAATTACAGGTTCATATGCGATCTGAACCTACAAATAGAAGATATTGTATCGAAAACACTTTATTTAGAAATGAAGTTACACGATGAACTTTGAGCACTCCCTCATTGGCTTGCTTTTACAGCGATGTCAGTAGCCGGGACGACTGGTACGATTGAAGAAGAAGCATGACGTAAGGCTTCTTACATCACACACGGAGGTGTCTGTCTGTAACAGTCTTCAACGAGAGACGCGTCGCATAAATGGTTACGGAGACCATCCAAGATCATTCGCCGTCGGTGCATCATGCATTTCAGCTTAGAGCTAGCGTGTTGCCCACGAAAATCTGTCGCTCACATGGCGGTACCAACCATGAAAATTCGTCCCACATATTCTTGTAATGCCATCCAACTCACTCTGTCGCGTAAACGGGGCAACATTTCAGGAACAATGGTTATCAGTATACTAAGAACCAGAATCCCATATCCTTACTGCCGACTAATTTCTTAGACACGAAATCCTTATTTTAAGAGAGGGCACGACCTTCGTTACCGACGCGGTTATCTGTGACGCCAACCACGCTTAAAATAGAGAAGGTCCCAAGAAAATAGTTCTACATTCCTGAAGCCGCTCGTTTTTCTACTGTGCTTGATGACAGGTTTCATGCACCCACCATCACTCAGATTCCCCTAACAGATGAGTGTTAATTTGCGTAACATAATGTCAAGGCTCATTCAACACATTCGGTACACATTTGCGGGATACCTTGTACACGTACGATACAACTCTAAATAAATTTCACAAAACTTTCATTTTTTACATGCTGACTCAAATGTGCACCATATAATGCATGGATCACGATATCGAATCAAACATTTCATTTAGGCATTGAATTTTCAGACCCCATATTGGCAAACTTTGGAAATTTAAATCTTAGACATGCACGTTTTTTTTATTGTAAATTGGTGATGTCGCTCCGGGAAATGTCATACAAAATGCTCCCTGTCATTTTCTTGTTCAAGTCTGAGAGTAAACACCAAAATTTCTCCTAAAATGTTATTTCACTTTAACCTTGGCTATGACTTCGAAGCCAGTCACAAGTGTCAGAAGACAACTGAATGGAAGATAGCGCTGGATCATTGAAAATTTTGCACTCATCCCCAGTGACTTGTAAGAAATTTGGTTTTTATAAATTAAATATTATTCACAAATGATTGGCGCTTTCACGTTCCTATAAACCTTTCGGATATCTTGTTAGAAGTGACCGGTAGTGCATATCCTTGTCACAGCCAAATAGTGCCATTAACCTCACATTAGGCACAAGTGGATTATTGTATTATTCAATCGGGTGGCTGTACAGCCCACCTACATGTCTTTGTCGCGAATTCCTGCCATTTAACTGTCTGCAAAAGTCGTGGATTATTGGAATGTTAAACTGAATGAAGGAAAACGAAGCTTTACGTACGCACTTAAATTAATGGATGATAATTCCGACAACGAGACCGTCTTTAGTCAGGTGAGAAAAGTAATTTTCACAACTCAGTCTGATACGTATCTCTTAGGTCAAGTGGGTGGATACGTTGATTGGGACGATTCTGAGACAATTTCCTCAATTTGACTATTACTGTGTACTTCAGTCGGTACAGATTCTGTTGAAAAACAACTTTAAAAGTTAGTCAGAACAGAAGTATAAGCATTTCTAATCACTGCAAAGAATCGGATCTACGATATCGTGAGCATGTATAACAGCACATCTACGTGATTCTATGTCATGTAAGCGTACAAATTGAGGATGGATTGTTTTGCACAAACAAAGAAGAGTTTGGCTCACAAAGTGACTGGTATTTCCAATACAAAGAAGGCGTAGAGGATGAAGGAAATACTTCTGATAGAACGCTCCTCAGCATGCCCAACTGTTGTGGCGATTTGCCATATTTGTCAATCATTCCCGAAGTTGAATACATTCAACAGAAACTTACAGTACACCGATGAGTGCGATGGGAAACAAGTAGGTTCAAAACGCTCCCTAGCCGAGAAGCATTTGTTCACAAAGCTTCCCACAAATTTTCGTACCCATGAAATGTTAACTGACTTGGTTAGAGTATTCTTTTCTGGTCATACATTAGTTCAGAAATTACCATCTCTTTATAACCCACTCCTCTTAGAGGTGAACAATTTAGGTAGGCCTTGATGTTGTTCATCCCAGTGGAAGGAGCATCGCATCCACTTTCACTCTATTCTGGAACTGGCCAGTCGTGTTACATCAGAGAAAAACTCTAATAAAAATCACAGTAAAATATCGTTGAGATCTTTTCAGAATTTCTCTATCGAAAGTCACGGATGTTTCACACCGTAAAATGTGATACTTATGAGACATAGGGTAGAATGGATAGCTAACGGGAAATGAACATATACGGTTTGCCTAAAGTTAAGTAGAAAACGCTCAAGGTCCAGGCAGACAACACAAAATATTTTTTGTTTTAGAAAAGCGCACCAGAAAAACTTTTAGCCGACTACATGCTTAAGAGAAAAAGACAACTCTGAAGGTGAGTATAAACAAAGTGTCTCCAAATTGCCACCGAGGCAACCAAAAACGGGACCGAAGACAGTTAATGGGATTTTGAGGAGCATGACCTACACTAACTGAGCCGGGTTAGAGATGTCATCACTTTGCGTCTGTCTGTTGAAATCACACGTGTCAGTTCTATTACTTCTGTTTGGCTCGGTTAGCACCGCTTGTGTGCGACAAGCAGCGTTGGTCGGTAAGGCAGTGTTCACCACTGAATTCCGGATGGGCAATGTCCAAACGATAGCTCCTCAATGTGACACAATCAAAACGTCCATCATGGAGTAAACCAAAGATGTCACATTTCCTGTCGTTGGAAAATTTTTTCAGAAAGGCTAAACGAACGACAAAATTATGGACTGACGTCTGTTTTGCTCAGCGTTTTTTAATTACGCGACTTCACTTGCTGGAATCACAGTAATGTTATCGCATTCTTGGCATTCTCAGTCGACTACTCCGAGAATCTTTAGAACCTTTTAAAAGGCATATCAACAGATTTACTATCAGATACGGGGCTCTAACTTTTGTCATATCAGATGATTCATTCGGTGTACGGTCAGTCTCCACAGACTTTTGAATGGATTTGAAACCGGAGACTATCGGGCCGGTCGTAGAAGGTTTTTACTTGCTTATTCTGAAACTTCCATTACACTTCCCAGGCCCTGTGCAATGGCGCATCATCCCCAGACTGCCATTCAGTTCCTTCTTTCGTGATGCGCCAAATTGTGCATTACCTTCCTAGCCAGGCTTGGAAAGTTGCCCTGATATATGAATCACGGTTAATGGGATATTTCCCCAAGCCTCCTTATGTTGTGGTACCGATAGTGTGACGGCCGTTTCTTCCGCTAACAGCAACGGTTACACGCTCCGCTTGTCTCAGCATTGATCTTTTTTAGATATGATTCCTGGGCATTTCCACAGCTAACCGCTTCACACGTATGAAACAAATGATTTACTTGTGGAACTTCAACGTGGAAAGTGGAGGAAGACAACCACATGAGAACATTTTGCACACACACATATAACTCGAGTATACAGAACAAACATATGACAAAGTAGAGTTAGGCACAACCATCCTTGGAAGAAATAAACAACGGATACCGGGATTCGGTTAGCAAGGCTACGTTATCCTGTCTAGTTTGGTTGCTGGAGTTCCTTTCAAGGTAATTGTACAGTGAAAGCGACACGTTTGCGACCACAAAGAGATAGACTGACTGGTTTACTCGACAGTTACTTGGCGACCGTACTGGAAGCTACTGTGCTCGTTAAGAACATTTAGAATATTAGGTGGACAGTTAATTTGTGTGTTATGTCAAACAAGTGCTTATTGACAAAAAAAGATTATTCTTTCGCAAACAAAACCGCACTGACGATCATCCATTGCACACACACACAATCATCTTGGGATATGTTCACCATTCCGGTTGCCCAGTTGATCACTACTTCTTCCAATGTACCGGTCATCGTGGCTACATTTAAGTTAGCAAATCAAATGGGGATAGGGCACAATGGAAAGTACGTTGTGGTATACACAGCCAGGATGCTGTTTAGGTTCTTCGGAAGATAGTAGGTAAACGGTGTTTCGGTTGATTAGCCAAGTGATCAATCATGGGCAAATTTTCTAAATAAACCATCTTATGTAGAGAAACATTTTCTTTTAACTTTCTTCGCTTAGTACTTTAGAATGAAATGTAAAGGATAGCCATGTTCATTTAGAACAGATAATAGACTGTAATTTTCTCTGTCAGGTTGTCGTAAATACAACAGTGAACTCTGAAAAAGGATTTTCAGACGACACCCTTTAAAATCTATGATGCAAACACTATGACGGTGCACGCAGCTGATAGTCTACGTTGGATTTTCTAGAATCAGTGTATCTAAATGTCCAGATATGTGTGTTAACTCGACTGTTTTGCCTTATGAGTTTGACCTGCTAAGGCATCACGTTTACCATAATAAATAGCCGATTTGCATCGACCTCGCTATAGATTGGGACCAAAATGGTGTAAAAATGTCGCGTGTATAAACTTCTCCAATAGTCTTCGGATAATGGAATCAGCCAATAATGATCCCAGTGGATCACCGATAAGAACCCCCAAATGCCAGTGAGCAGTAGTATACAAATTGAACATCATTCACAACAAGTCACAACTGTAACATTGTCATAAACACTTCTGTGGGATCTCTTCGAAAAGAAACACTACAGTTGAGTTTCACCCTTGTTAGAGTTGGCCAAAAGCGCAAATTTATGCCACGACGGGGACCAGAACTCCGGTCACGCTTCCACGATGCGGCTGTTCATCACTGTGTCAATGACTTCACACTAGGCACGACTGAATCGTCCAATGTAAGGACTCAGCTACATTTCCTTGTGAATAGTGCTCCCATCCCCTGGTCGCTCTAACAAGAGCAGGCAATGAAAATAGTGCTTTTTTCTATGTGGGCTGACGGGGAGATCTAGGAAAATCCGATAGATGTGAACAGTTGAGAATCATGTTCAGGTTATAATCCCTGAACCTTACTATGGCTGTGCGCTTCAAAATAGAACCGTGAATTACGTGTGTACAGTCTTAGGAATTTGACCTGCTCAGGAATATACCGTAAAAGGTGGTTGGATCAGTGATGATTCACATAAAAATTCGTTTTTGTAAAGATGCTCTGATCGCGGTTATCAATTCGAGGGCAGTGAAATCAACGCATGGAAAACGATACACAGAGACTGTCATCATCAAGTTGTTGCCGGTCAGCAATACAAAATGAAGCATTGTGGAACTTATCTGAAAACACCGCTCAAGAGCAATGTGATTTTACTTTCTTTTTCAGAAATCGGTTTCTACGTATTCTCATTTCCGCGTGCCACTTTCAGGAAACGGATGAATAATGTGTGATTTAATTGACATGGGCCGATGACAGTAGTTCGTTTTTTCTAACTACCACAGTTTTGTCATCTATGAAAAATACTGTTAACTACAGTTGCGTAAATTGGGGCCACCAACTGTAATTGTGCAAAGAATCTGCGAAATTGTTCTAAACAACTGACATCCGGCCAGCCAAGATAGTGTGTCCTTAGTGTAGTGGCTCTCACCCCCTGAAATTATCTGATGTGTTACTGATCGTTAAAAGGAAAAGCCCAGAGCGCACGCGAATAAACGCTCATACACCTACTAATCAGTTTGCGGCGGCAGAGCTGAAGATGTTTGGGTGACAGATGGAAAGTTTATTTCTTAGTGGAAACATTTAGAACACGAAGAACTTATTCAGAAAGGATTAATGACTAGTGACATAGACATATTCAATCCCCTAAATAAATCTAACTTCCATAAACACTGTTTTCATCAAAGTCATTTTGAATTTGATCAGGTACATGTTCTCGTAGAAAAATTAATCATTGCTGTAAAAATATCAATATCACATCATATCATAAATTACGAGATAAGCTTCTCTTGAAATATTGCTGAACAAACCAGAATCCGTGTTCCAAGAACAAAGCGGAAAACTCCGAATTCAGACAGCATGCAAAGCGCCAGATCATCTTCAAGATGAGAGGGGGTTAGACATTAAAAGTGAACAGTTCCCAATCTGGATATGAAATTAACAGATTTCAAAATGAAGTACTGTGTATGTGAGACAGTCACACTAAAAGCAAAGTTTATCCTGTTGCCACGGTTAACCTCTGAACAGTACCAAAACACCAGCAACTTTGTAGCAAAAATCTGAATAAATTCTGCTACCATTTTTCAAGAGGTTCCTCTGAGAAACAAGCCACTGAAATTAGACAAAAAATAAACGCCATATTTTGCAGAAACTCTATCGATCAGTTTGCAACAATGGAAATCGATCATCTGATCAGTTGATAACTACGTTGTAAACCCTCGAAAGAAAACGCTCGATCGTCCACGATATAGTAATTTACTCCAAAGAAAACAGATTCTCCACCTAATAAACACGCAAAATCATGACCCCGAAATAATAAGATTGTCCCCGTTAATTACTACCAGGTCAAACCAAAAGACTGACGCAAAAAGCAACTTTGTTCCGTTTCAACAACGCATATAGCAAGGAGGAGATTGCCAGGTATTATTTATATAGTGCATAGCGACCTACAAACATTCTCGAGTCAAGAAATCAAAGAACATCTACCAGAAATAGCAGTTGAGGTCATTAAATCAATAATGAGCATAGCAGAATAAAGGCTGAACAGGTGAAAAAATAGCGAAGATTACCTCTCCACCGTTCACGATATTTCTACCCATTCCGACTGAGTGAGATCGTTTTCTCGAGGGAGGAGGCGATTTTGGACGGAATAAATGGATTTCTTAACAACTCGCCTTGAAGATTGTTGAATTCACTCATAAGACTCTTTCCGAGGATCGACTTGAATGGGTTTGACCGGTCTGCCGCATCTGTTCGCCCGTCGTCTCCACATCAACGCATACATGTGCTCAGCTTCCTCAAACTGTAACGCCAGTTCTGTCGAGTGTTCGGTTTTTATAGATCGTTCATTATTCTTCAAGTCGAACGTGTCTAACAATATATCGAGATGTGCGGTTACTCCTATTTGGTCGCACAGTGCATCTCCGCGATTTCCGCGAATCTGGTCTGCGCGCCGCACACATGTGGCCTGGCTGACTTTCACCTCGTACAGGAATGATTTTCTCCGTTGGACGATTATTTCTCTCTTCCAGTTCAGCGGTCCATGAAACATACATACAAGGACCGGCTCGCTGATCGTCAAGTATCGTGCACGAGCTCCGTGTCTACAATTATACTGTCTTCTATTCCTGCGTTGCGTCCTCTCCTCCTGTTTAAATACGGCATCATGATATCAAAGACACTTCTCAGTTTTCTACTGAACATGTGTTCCACGGGCGAGTTGCCATCTGGGACGTTCAGACTCAAGGTTGTCCGGTAATTGATCAGGAAGGTCTGTAGAACATGACTTGGGAGACCTTCTCGTCTGGCCTTCATCAGTGCTCTCTTCAAGATATCGAGAAACCTTTGAGCTTGTCCGTTCGACTGAGATGTGTGAACTGGAGATCGCATGTGTTGGATGCCTAGCCGTCGACAGTAGTTTTCGAAGATGGAAGATGTGAACCGAGAACCATTGTCTGTGACCAGCATCACTGGCAGTCCGAAACAGCTGAAGAGTTCCGGTAGCCCATGTATGGTTCTGTCCGTATTCGGCTGTCGTAGGTTGTGAACTTCCGACCACTTAGTGTACACATCGATGAGGATCATATGCGTTTGCCCATTCAGTGGTTCGGCAGATTCCATGTGGAGTCTTCGCCAAGGTCTTTGGACTGCTGACCAAGTGTGCAGTTCACATTTCACGAGGTTATTCGCAGCCATACAACAAGACTATTCGTGGCCAGTAGGCAAAACTGTGTGCCAAGGACTACAGTCGGTTAAGTCCTGCATGCCCACTCTGGAATTGCTCGAGCATCTGTCGTTAGAGGACGTCCGGGATTGATGCTCTGTCGGCAAACATGACGCAACCGTCCACGGTTGTAAGGGCTTATCGACGGTAGAAGTATTCCCGTAATTTGTCATTGAGGTCTGCGTGTAGCCAAGTTGTGAGCATGAACGTGATTACTTGCCTCAAAATCGGATCCAGTTTGGTTGTTTCCTTGATCATCTCTGCTGTCACTGGAAGTGCTCAGGCAGAAACGCTGAACATCAGTTTCACATCGGGTTCGGCGTTGACTGCTGCGACTGTTGTGTCCTTGTCGTTCGGCGCCTTTGATCCGATGAGTCTGATTAAGGCGTCAGCTTGGACGAAGCTAGTTGTGGAATGCCATTGCATCTTGAAATCTTAGACTAGAAGTATTGTTGCCCATCTGTGTAGGTGATTGGCCGTGTAATCTGGGATTCCTTTGTTTGAGGCAAACACTGCGAGCGACGGTCTGTAATCTGTTGACACAGAAAAACGTCACCCGTAAAACATTTTGTGAAACTTCTTCGCCGCGGCGATTATTGTGAGGGCCTCCATCAAGGGGCGTAAGAGACATTGCTGCATGCAAAACTGCCTGTTCCTTCCCATCTTGAAGCGTATGTGGTCTCACAGCACCTATTTCGTAGTTGGATGTATCTGTAGCCGCGACAAGTGGTAGTGTCGGATCGTAGTGCGTAAGCAAGTGGTCTGAATTTGACAACGCTTTGATGTGATCAAAGGATTGTTGACATTCTCTTGACCACTCCCACGTGGCATCATCAGTGTGCAAACGGTTCATTGGCGTTCGGATTCGATGGAATACTGAGAGGAAGAAACTGTAATGACTAACTAGCTCCAGGAAAGACCGTAACGTAAACAGAAGTTACTGTTTGCAACGACTAATACACTTGACAGGCTTTACCTTTTCACTCTCGGTTAACTTTATATAATCGTCATGTTCCTGCCATTCTTCATCTGAGTTTTAGTTAGCATAGTGCCTTTTTTGACTTTAACACGAAAGAATATTTGTAAGCCGACAATCATTGTTGTACGCTGCCAACAGACCGAAACGTTCTGCCTTTGACTAGTCAATAGCAGATAGGCTCGCCGTTCAACTGGTTGAAAAAGCCATACAATTTTTGGGAATAAGTGCCACCACATTCAGCTGCAAGTTTTCCAAACAGTGAGTCGTGACATTCAACAACCCAACTGCTGTTTTATCCCATAATTGTACATAACTGGAAGATATATATTGCGCGCTACGGCTCAGAAACCTGGTGAAAACGGATGAGTGAGGGCTCAATAAATAATTTCAAAGCAGACTTCGATTCGTAGTGACCAGCGATCGTGTGGCTTCGTTAAGGATCCCGGCTGCAACCGTGTTTTATTGCTTGTTTGTTTTGCACGCAGGATTCCGTGTACGCTTGCTATAGGAGGCTTGATATGAACTCAGTGCCACTTTCTTCAGCCGTGCAACCAATTGTACGCGGCAAATGTTTGCTCCTCTTCTAACGACCCGTCTGTTCCTCCATTATTCAAGGTCGCTTAATCTGAACCTTTTCGTGCGTTGTTTAACGCACTCAAAGTTTCCACACACTTCTGACTTGGCGCGCTTTTGATTTTCGCCGAGTGGGCTGTGGCCCACTTCGCACTTCTCTTCTTTCTTCCCTTGGTTGCTTCCGTTGGTTCCAGATTGGGCTAGAACTAACTGCTTATCATATTTCCTAACATTGCTGAAAATATACGGTTTGTTTCAAACCCTGACGTGTCCTTTTAGTTCGATATCTTATGGGACTACGTTTCGACTGCTCTTCACTAAAGGTGTTTCAAGTTGTTAGTGGACGAGGATCGAGCGCACACCAACTTGTCCACTACAGATTCAATAGGCATCGTACATTGTCTTCAAGTCAGTCAGAATGCGTTCATTGAAAAAGGTTATCTTTTTCGGTCCAGTAAAAAACTTAGTCAGTGAGCACTAGATAAAACAGGTGAATCTCCCACTTAAAAAGAGTGACGTGGGCTTACTACTAAATAAACGTCATCAGACAGCAATCCAGCGCTTACCTTACAACACTGTTCTCATCCCCAAACCCACAGTCGAACGGCCAGTGCCTCCGTCCACCAAATCTAAAGTCATCTACCAATATTACTGTGTGCACGGAGTCACCTACAGTGGCAGAACTAAGTGTTATTTGCAGACCAGAATTAACGTGCACACGTGAGGTGGATCAAAAGCCAGGTTACACAGCAGATTGATACTAAGCCAATCGCCGCCACTACCACCCAAATTTACAATAAGCCTACCTCAGCTATTACCCAGTATTTACTGTTGACGCATTAAATAACTGTAAACGGCTGAATGGTTCGCTGTGATCGACGTGATTATCAGCCCGCGCTATCTTTACTGTGCCAAGATTGTTGTCATCAAGAAGAACAAGCCAACTCAGCGTAGTTAAATGGAGCTGCTTGCTAACCTCTCATTACCGTGCCACTGTAAGGGTTTCAGCATTATTAGACTGTTAACATTCCTCTAAGTTAACTTGCCGTTTGGTTTTGATATCGAGAATTCAGCGGTCTGTATCAAACACTGGTAAAGATGCGGTGAGCTCTGTCGTGCCATAATTTGGGCAACACGACTTTTCTGACTTTCCTTTTGAAGTATCTGCAATGGGTGGTATATGATATGCCTAGTTGTTCGAATTCAAAGTCATGCTGTAGAAAATTAACTGTTCTGAATATCGGGCACGCTTACTTAATGTAACCGTGCTAAACAAATCCTACGTAATATTGAAAGCTTACCATTTCCTAAGTGTTTTTGGCTAGAACCGATTGTTCCAGTGACTTCTGCGAACGTCGTCTCACGTGGTCAGCTGCCTTATCCACCTTAAAATGAGGTGGATTAACGCAGATTTCATTCCAACAATAGAAACGACCTCATTTACGCTCAATGTTTAACTAACTATCCACGACCAGCAAAAAATTCCCGTAAACATCACGGTTTTTGCGCTAGAAGAACTAGGCATTCGTCTGAAAGCGGAGTGAAGTAACCTGTCTGGGTTTGAAAGGGTATTCATAAAACCAATTTATATTGTAGTCGCGCCATATATGGTGGCGAGTGACCATCAAACAAACATGTCGAAGACACTCCGAACAGTCTTCAAAATTCCTAATGACCATCTAAAGTTATGAGAGATTGAAGTGGTCACTTCCAAGTTGTGTAATCAAGCTTGTCTTACACGAAAACCGCACACTCAGGCCTTACGACTCTCTTGACCTCGAACTGTTCGTCTACTTCTTTTACACCTAGACACATAAACAAATGATTCAGAACACAAAAAGTAAACTCATGGAAAATATGTTTCGGTTCACCTACCATCTAACTCGTTAAAGGACTTATGTAGAAAAAAATCCGTTTCCCTTGTGGATACTCTACACAGGTTTCTGAACAACATACTGATAAATGGTGGAAAACCCCAGTTGATCGTAGCCTTCGCCTACCGATGGATTTTCCGTTAGCTTCCATCAACAGAAACGTTAAACCTGAATTTTGCTTCCGCTAAGGCTCGCCAGTAGTGCACATCACTGTCATGGCCTGGATAAGAACTAATGTCACGTTTTTATAAAAACAAGCGTACCGACCACTGTGACTTTGATCTCACATTAGGTATGACTAAGTCTAAATCTGTAGACGCTCGGCCACATTCATCTGAAGGCACTGCTCCGATCACCTCGAGAGCAGACATACCAACAGTCCTTATGACTAAGATATCTCTCTAAGTTGAAATCATAAAAATCATCAGTTTTGTTCAGCGGCAACTTAATTACTGGCAATAAGTAGCATTCGGTTCCTATATAAATCGAACATCACTCGAAATTGATCGCAGCTTTCGCATTCGCACAGGAGTTCTGATCAACGTTTTTCAAACAGAAGCACTATACTCGAGTTTCGTACGTCTTAGATCACGTCACTTGTGCGTATGCTTGCCACAGCCAATATATAAGCTTCGACTAAGCTCACGTGAGACAGTTACGCTGGTCACTTTGTCACAGACCTCAAACTAAGCACGAACAAACTCCAATATTCAATCTTTAAGCCATGTTTTCTTCTGAACAATGCGCACGTTACTGGAATGCCTCAAGAGGAGACAAGTTAACTGTATTATCAGCTGTAACTGCTGACCTAAAATTCAGGACTTCTACTCAAGCTGAAGTAGTACATTACCGCACTTGTCAATTGCGACGTTGATCACAAACAGGTAATGAAGCATTCAGTCACTGAGAGTTGAACAACACTTGCAGTCTGTTTTGGGTTATGCGCTTACGTAAATTACCTTGGCCAGTCCCTTCAGTTTTGACCATGTTACAGCTGTCTACTAGTACTTATAAACATGTAGTTGCATACATTCCAGCCAGTAGCTCAGTATTCCCCAATTCTATCAATACTGTCTCAATAGGTTTCAACTATTCCAGTTTGGTAGTTTCCAAATCGAAGCAGCCTGAGTAAGTACTTGGCTGGCTCCCCGCCGAAGTAATTTTTTAGGAGTGTCGAGCCATATGACGACCGGGGAACATTCCCCATTTTCTTGCGTAACTGTGAAGATCACCAAAAGATATACTGAAGATTCCAAGCTACCAGTACCATCAGAAAGCAACAAGTTCACAACTGCTACGGATACACTCAGTTTGATCTTTCAATAAAAGGACACGAACCCACAAAAGTGCACAGTTCACAATATTTAGTCCGCAACTCTTAACATTTTAAATGCGATCGATTGTTATAAGAAGAGCAATAATAACAATAAGAAAGATATTAGATGAGACCCATCTGTGAAAAGTCAGGGCTTCGGCTGGATTCGAACCAGCGACAGACACAGCATGCCTCAACGGAGCAAGCGCTCTACCAGCTGAGCTACGAAGCCACACCGGGAGCTCGGAAATTTCACATTTGGACTCTGTTACCTACCCGTCCCACTGTCTCATATGGAATCCACCAAATGATTCAGGGGATCGACTGCCCCGGCAGGATTTCTCAAACAGTTCACGCTGGAATCCACCAACGCCACTGCTGAGCATAGAAATTGTATTACTAATAAGTAGTGTGGCAGATTTATGATTTTAGGTGAGACAGAAACTGTGAAAATTCAGGGCTTCGGCTGGATTCGGACCAGTGACCAGATCACATGAATGAAGATTACAATATTTGGATGATAAACGCCATGAAAGATTTTTAAACTAGTGGTTCGGTAGGAATGACTAACACGTATTGCGCCGTCCACCAATATTAATAACGCTCCACTCTCATACCGCTTTCGATAAAGAATTTTACTAATTATTGATTATTCTGCGTGTATAAGCGTCAATCTCGGTCGATATAAACCAGTAAGCTCTTCGGACTAAGTTTGTGACCATGGAAGTAAGAATCTGTATGCAGAATAAGTAAAGGATGCGCCTTAGCTTGTAGATTTCTCAAAACTCACTTCGTGTTAAAGAAAATAATCCAAATTTCTCCACTGTATCCCAGTTGTGCTAAACAGTGGTATAAAGCAACTCACGGTTTGTTTGGGCTGTCTAGTGCTTCTAACCAAATTTTGACAACATGCCTGTTCACAGCAATATCGTTGTAATCTCAAGTACACTCCCTGGAGCGCTAACAATAATTTCGTCTTAGTGTAATCAATGTTCCTCGTAATGTGAATAACACCTCATTCTTTAAAATACGTCGGAGATTGTCGGCGAACTTCTTTTGAGAAAACTAAAACTTCTGACTGTCTCATCCAGTATCTCCTCTTCTTCAGGTGGGTCAGAAAACCCATTTGACTCATCTGTTTTTCAACAAACAACTGGCCTCAAATTTTACATTCAAGAGTGGTTGCCGTCTATCTGACCGATTCCGAATATTATCCACGTTCTCCAGCAAGCGGTTGCCATCATGATTCCTCACGAACTTTAGGGTATCCTCAGACATGGTGGAGATACCTCAGGTTCCCTTTTAAATCAGTTACAACAATCTTAGTAAGCAGCGGACGCACGAACCAGTCCTGAAGCCATTTACTGTTTACCGCACCTTCCTCATACATTTATACAATATTTCTTCTTAACAGATCTAGCTGCTTAGAGTGTATCATAACTACCTCAGCACCTTCGATTAAAGGCAAGCTTAAGGAAGAGCAGTCGACGGGATTTGGGTCTAAAACTTTTCTGAAATGTAACAGACATCTGTCTTTTCGCCCATATCAGACCTTCATTGACTTTATCCGGAAGGCCAGCTAAGATAACTGGAACTTTACTTCCTATAACCTCACGTCAGCGTGTGTACTAGGGCTCCCAAATTACTGTCAGGGCCTGTATTTATCGGCGCAAAATACTAAGTTCTGCTCTACTTCAGATCTTACGCTGTCCAATGAAATGAAGCATCAAAAACCAGATGTTTCTTTATGAACTGGATGAAACCAGTAATTGAGGTAGGAGACATGTTCAAAAAACAAACGGGAGATTCAGATACCGTGAGTTTAAATCTGTCTAGATCGGTTGGCTAGAATTTGACTGTCACCTTACCTCAACGACTTCGAGAATTATGAATTATCTGTTTCCTATCCGTTTAGTCGCCCCAAGCTTACATCTGAACTCACCAGTGAGGGTGGGAAGATCTAACTGTGGACTTTATGTAAAGTTTTTCGACGCAAAGAATCACGCCATGCAGTGCTTGATGTGCAACACATGTCTAGGCGTTCCTAGTGGGAATCACAAAATGTTGACAGCGACGCAGCCGGACTGCCTAATTTTTTTCTCAATTGTAGGACCGCTAGGCGTGCTCTTGGTTCTGACGGAAGCACCCCGCCATACGCAGTAGATATAACACTGGGCAGTAAGTTATGTAACTCAATTACTACAGGCACAGTGTCACATGTTTCAGTTGCTTTAGCAGAAAAGTCAAAGGGAGTTACCGCGATTGCTCAGAAAACGTCCATGCCCGTTACTGCTGACAATCCGCCAGCAGCGTACAATCAAACGCTACCAAATCCAGAGGTTCTTTGCTCGGTCCTACTTAAGAAGCCCAATCTTGCTGCTCCAGAGAGCTACGTTAAAGAAGGCGAAAGTTCGGTGAAATTTCCCATTCGCACCAACACCATCGCTCTTAAAAAGCAGAGCTGCTCTGCCCGGGAGAAGTCCGTAGCTGTTCAGAACCTTCCGAAATGTGCCGCCAGCTGCTGAAAGCCCCTTGATCATGATCGAGAGCTCTGGAGAAGCCTCTGCACTAAAATGGGCATAAATACATGTGTCCCAAACTCCATCACCAGCTTCGCGAAGAAATTGGGCTCGCTACATGTTGACAGGCCGTGGTTAGTCACGTTCGTGATTTCGTCGTCTATTTTGACTGAAGACGTTCTCCTGGCGAGGCACAAGGCGCTAAACGACTACGTGGCCAGGGTGTACCCCGACATACCATGGGCTGAACGCCAGAGGCGCAAGCTCACTAAGAAAGAATTGGGAAATGCTGATCAGTCTCGCAATGTTATCATTAGGGGGTGTCACCGATTCCATTGGCGACGAACTGGAACATGGCAGAAATCAGTGGCGATTCCCGTCAACGTTCAAATTCGACGTATTCACCGCATCCTGTGGCCCATGTCGGATGAAGGCGAACCTCGAACACGACTTCTCAGAATTATTTTCATTTCGTGTGAGATGGCATCGCACATACTGCAGCGTTTCCTCCATCAGTGTTGCCTTATTCCTGGCGGGTTTGTGTTTCACTTGGATCATTGTAAACAGGAAAATTTATCAAAAGCCGATTGCCGCATGCGTACCAGTCGCCTGGTGATGCCTACTGAGGATCTGCTGACTTCAAAAAATCGACTACGGCTGGCGCATATGGAGTCGGCAACCTCCAGCAACGTTGCGTTGTGAATGAAATAACTCATACATAATCCCAGAATAACGTTCATTCGTTTGCCATTGACTCTTCGAAATGCATGTATACCAATGCGCCAATCTGGATATAAAAAACCTACCAGAGCCTCGCGAACTTTGTTCTTTTGCGAAGCCCCGGATTGTCGCCATAACAAAGTCGTAGCTCGGCGTTTCCTACTTTGAATCTGAACTCGCTGTAGAGGATATGGTTATCTTCAACGAGGACAGAACTGATGAGGGGGATGGGCCCCCTACTTCCACACTTCCCTTAAGGACTTCCTCTTCAACAATTCAGTACTGGCTGCGATTCAATAAACCGTTTGGTGCTCGAATTGTCCAAATGGCTCCAATCGTTGGCTAGTAGGGGTTCTGTATCGTCCACCATCTTCAGAAAATTCAAAAAAAGAATTATTATCATTTGAACTGGAAGTTCTACCTACCCTAGTACTTTCCCATATTCTCTTTATGGGCGATTTCAACTTGAGTGAAGTTAACTTCCAGGATTTCTCATATACGGACACTGACAGTTCTGTCTGCACGATTTTTTCACACAGTCGGAGCATTGAGCATAAGAGAGCACACCTCCGTCTTCACTCGGTGAAGCACTGGTCAGAACCTTTCGCGGTTAAGTTACTTATTCACTAACAAAGAGCTGATGGTCAACAACCTTGCAATCACCGCATGACTCGGAATCAGTGACCACGCGGTCGTCTTATTCGACTTAAGTTGCAGCACGAACTCAGTCGATCACCGGCTAACAATCACAGGAACTTCCGAAAAGCGGGTGTGGAGAAATTACGGGGCTAATTGGAAACACAGTCCTGGGTCAACTTCACTCCCCTTCACCCTGTAGATGATCTCTGTAAGAAGTTTACTGCCTTCTTTCCGTAGCTGTTGATGGATGTACACCATTGTCAGGCTTCATACGAAACAGGCTTCTTAGTCAACAACGCTCTAGCACACTCAAGCTTATTCTGAATAAGAGGTACGTGTGGACGTGCAATCAAATATCAGGAAGTGAAATTGACCAGAAAATATACAATGCCTTGAGGAATCAGTGTACATCGTTAATTCATGTGACCGTCTTCATTATCAACAACGTTCGTATGAAACAGTTTATCGCCGGTCTAAATAGCCTCTTCAGAATTGCAGTGTCTATTCGCAAAGCGAGAGCTGGAGTTCCACATCTCTTAGGCCAATTGGGCCTTACTAGCTCTGATACGGAGGCCGCTGAACTCCTCGCTAAGTTTTACAGCCGCGTTTTTACGCAGTCACCATCAGTTGCTCAGGTTTGTCTTGACACTGAAATTGATGGTACTTACACTGTGGGTAATTCCGCCACAATGGTGTTTGATAAACTCAATTGCTTTAGAGACAGCTCTCTTGGCATCGGCGGTATACCTCCCAAAGTCCTGCGTACGGCAGCCAAACAGCTAATTGATAACTTTAGTTTAATGTTTACACACTCCGTCTTCTAAGAAACACCTCCCAGAAGCCAGAAACTCGATAGTATCGCACCCGTTTTCAAGGGTGTTCAACGTAATTCTCTTAGTGATTACAGTCCAATTGCTTTGCTATCAAGCGTATCAAAAATTGTAGAAGCGCTTGTACACGACTAGCTTTATAAGCATCTCACTTCTCATGAGTTCTTCTTCCGTGCACAACATGGATATCGGAAGTGCATTTCATATATACTGAGAGCCACCAACCATTGGAGCAAAGCAGTTGATCAGGGCAACGAAAAAGACGTCGTACATTCCGATCTTGCCAAAGTATTCGACCGCGTGGATCGTTCTCTTTTGATCGACAAGCTTTTCCACTATGGAATACGAGGCGATCTCCTTCAGTGGCTTGAGTCGTATCTTGCTAAACTTCAATTTATAATGTGCTTTAATGGTCTATTCTCTACCTGCAGGCCTGATCTTAGTGGAGTGTCCCAAGTTTCAGTCTTTGCCCCCTACTGTTTTTGATATTTGACAAAGATCTTCTGCTTTCAATCATCTTCACGTTATTACTGTTTGATGATGATACTAAAATTTGGCGGGTTGTCAATGCTACCGTAAATCCTCTCAACCTACAGAAGGACCTGGCACTGTTCAATTGGTCTCGAATGAACCGTTATGAGTTTGATACTGGTAAGTGTAAATTAATACATGTTCGCAGCTCCCTGAACACCATGTATCGCCTCGACGATTATCCGCTTCAGACAGTTCTTATCGAGAATGACCTAGGAACCACTGTCTCACATTCTGTCGAGCTCTGTGAACGCTGGAACAAAAGTAAAAAGGCTAGTGACATTTTGGCGCTATTAAAACGCCTCTACCTACAGTTCAGCCCCAGTCGTTTTCGACGTTTTTATAACAGTTTTTGTTCGGCTGCATCAGGAGGATGGAACTGTGATCTGACCACCATATTCCAAAGGGACCAATTGCTCCTGGAGGCTGTGTAACGTCCAGCGACTAAGGCAGTCCCTGGTCTGATAACTGGGCCACATCAGAACCGACTGAAATTTCTGAAAATGTACTCCTTAGAGTAACGCCGGCTTAGAGGTGACTGTATTGACCTTTGTGACAATAAACTCCCCTAATCATCCGTGCGGCCTGAACCCAATGGGGGTAAATAGCATGATTCTGAGGGGCCATCCTCTGAAACTAGAGGTCCAGCATGGCAGACTATAATGCGGACATAGCTTTTTCTCATTGCGCGGCTACAAACTGACCTTGATCCGATCAGGCGCTAGTCGAACGATTGGAGACTCCCAATAAATGGCAATAAGTGGGCTCAAATGTCACATGGTGGAGATTGTGGCAATGCTTTTATGATTCATAGTGTGTTTAGCACAGTAGATATTGTAGTGAACAACGACCGTGTGGCTTCTTTAAGGATCCAGGCTGCAACCGTGTTTTATTACTTGTCTGATCTGCACGCACGATTTTGTGTACACCTGCCGTAAGAGACCTGACATGAACTCACTGCCTATTTCCTCAGTCATGCAACTAAATCCACGCAGCAAACGCTTGCTCCTCTTCTAACGACTAATCTATTCCCTCGTTCTTCAAGATCGTTTAAACTGGACCTTTTCAAACGTTTTTGACGTACCCAAAGTTTTTACGCACGTATCACCTGGCGCTCTCTGGAGCGCCTCTCAGTAGGCTGGAGTACCCCTCGCGTTTTCTTTCTTTGTTCCTTTGGCTGCAACCGTTGGTCACAGATTAGACTAGAGCTAACTGCTTACCATATTTTCTAACATTACTGGAAGTAATCTGTTTGTTTCCGAACCCTACTCCATTCATCTAGTTAGATGCCTAATGGGACTAGGTTTCGGCTATTCTCAAGGAAAGGCGTTTTAAACTGTTAGTGGACGAAGGTCGTGCGCATACCCACTTGTCCACTACAAACAATCACAAGACGGAGATGCATGAATAGATCAGGACAAATTGATTCATCGTCGTGTATATTAGAAGAACATATCCGAGCTGACGCTCAATAATTCAAGTTCATAAATCTTAACATAGAGGTTTGGATATATGTATAAGGTGACAATTATGCATTATTATGTATGGCTGAATATATAGCCGTATATATGAAGTGAGCGGAATAGCGCTTGCTACAACGGCATTTCGGAGGTTTGCATGGTTTAGCTTTCTGGCCAGCTCACCTAAAATCCATACAAAGGCTACAGTATAAAAACGCTTGATAGAAAGGTTAACCTTACCTGCCACTCACGCTGAAGAACACGTATGACGGAACTGGGTAAAGTGGGCCCAAATAAAGGATTTAGTTGAGCCAAAGAACCCATTAGCCAACTAGATACAGTGTAAACATAGAAAAAACACATTTTCTTACAACAGGTAACAACCAACAGAAGTCCCGATGATCATTAACTGAAACATCCTGCGGAGACAATAATTAACAAAGAACGCCAATTACGCTCTGTTTGGTCCTTTAGGAACGACTAACGGACCGCCACATCCAACTAGCACCCAGAATATTGTGATAACTGTGAAGGGTACTTCGTAACCCATTGATCACTCAAAAAGCTTTGATATATAGCGCTATGCGGAATTAAATGCGCTCATGACTTTAGATGGACAATTTAAACAATACATGTTGAAAATACGGGAGCATACGTGCGAGGCCGTTGACGAGTTTCTTGATTTGAACTTCTATCTTTATTTCAAAACAAGTAAATCGTACGCGCTAGGTTATCAGTATTCCATTGCATCCGAAAAAGTTCCATGAGTTCAGGGGATCAGTCATTATCACACTGATACGAGCAAGAGGGCCCAATACACTTCGGTCAAGCCAGGTTGTCATATTCATTATCAAACGCTCGTTTACTGGCCTAATGATTAGTCTTCAGAAACAAGGTGTAGCGCTGTTGTCAGAAGTTTGCTACAAAATCGGAGTCCAGAGTAAGCTTACTGGTCTGTTTTAAATAAATGATAATCGGGCTTCCTGTTAAAACGATTCGTAGAAGCACAGCTGAAGATTTCAGAGGAAAGTGCTCCAGTTGTTCACGACCATATAAGAGAAGGATTGTTGCCTGAAGTGTTTTTGGAGTAGTCAGTGAAGTTTATTTGCATGCCGCAGTAGACCTGCGCCATGCGGTCTGATGAAAAACTATTCTCTCAGACTCACTCTAGAAAGAGAAGCGCTTCAGAACTGTGGCATCGCGGAGTCCTCATGATTCCAAAGAATAAAGATCGAGAACTTCAAGTTAGGACTTCCACGCAACATTTTTTTACACCCATGCCTAATTTGGTAGTCATGAGCTCGATGCTCTAAACGATGGATATGTTTCCTCATGCTAGTATGTGGGACCTGGTCAACATATCGGCAAAGCATTTGAAACCCTTTACTGTACATATGGAAGGGAGGAGAGCTTAATCGTCCTAAGAGTGGTGAGTTCGATTTTTGCTGCCAACCCGTTACGATACGCATAGGAATTATTAGACAACGTCCAGATGAATAAATACGTGCATGACAAGCTTTGAATAGATGTAGGAACATGAAAGACAGCTAGAACAGCAGTAGCCGGTTAGCCAGCCACAGACAATTACGGGACAGAGGGAGCAGGAGCTCGGAGAAGACAAGACTCATGCACGATATTTGTCTTGCTCATTCGCATCAAGTAGTGTTGATTCTGTAAACATATATGTTGTGGGTTGCATATAAAAATAAAGCGATCTACGGAATTACGTACGGTGCGCCATTGCTCTTCCCTCAGATCAAAATTTGTGACACCCTCCAGACGAACGCGGCATCACTTATGAAGGCAACATCAAAGTATACACCAAACGACTTGTGTACGCCTTATCTGTTGCCTAGTGGAGGATCCAATCATCTGAAATTAATTACGTCAAATCAATCTGTGGTGCACTTATGTAACTCCGGTAGCGACCCTACTTTTTTATTGCTGACTGCGTTGAAGTTACAGTTAGCAGTTGTGCTCTTTCTCCTCCCCATATTTTGTGTGCGCTCGAACGTTTTTTTGGACGAATATGGTTACCAGCATGTCACCCACGCATTTGAACGTTTCTGCTCCGGTGCCCGCTCGCTTGACGTTTTGCTGTACTAACGTTTCACCTCGCTCTCGTCGATTTCACGTGTCCGCAATATAGTTCTCGTCTACTCGTTGCGTTGTTCGTAAATGACCGGCCATAGCCCGTCTGAACTCTACAAATTGACGAGTCCATTTGGGATATATAACAGTGTATACCGGAATTCACTTTTTTATTCCCCCTCATTAATTTCTGGGTGGGTATATTGTATATATAGTGCATATATATAAATTTGTATATGCGTTTTATTAGCTCGGTTGCTACGAACACTTAAGAGGTATAGTCAGGATCCTGGCCTTCCGTATCGTTGGTCACGCTAGCTGTTCCCGCTTTTGGGGATCTCGATCCAGAGCTGTGGTTTGCTGTGCTGGAAATAGGGTTCGGCAAACGGCGCATAACAAATGACTCGGACAAGTTCTCGCAGGTTATACCGTGTCTTCCCCGAGATATGCTGACTCTGATTATTGATATCTTACTAAGTTCAACAACCGATCGTTGAGTCCGCTAAGCAAACCGTAAATGCGTTTAAAACAACTGTTCCATCGGCTACAGTTGAAGAACAAGAACCCGACGGTTGTCCTTCAGGAGATGCAACATGTAGCGGGCAAATCACAGTTGCCTGAGTCGTTTATGCAAGAGTTGTGGATACAAAGATTGCCTAAGTACGCACATGGGCTACTTTCCGTGTTACCCTCTCGCTCGTTAAGTGATCTAGCGGTTTCGGCCGACACAATACACCAGCGTTTCCGAGGCACAGAACAGCCAGCAGTAGTTGAGCAAATAGTTAACTCGAACATTCCGGCGGATCATTTGTTGGCCACGAAGGACGTCGAAATAGAAAGTCCCCGGAACTCATCAGAATGCCGTGAACGCGACCCTTTAGAAACAAACGCCGAGATAGCTCAGTTGCAGCGTAAACTAGCTGATCTTTGTGCATGCATTCAACGTAATATGTCACCGTCTGAAATTCCTCCGAAGCGCGCCCGATCACCGCTCGGACTAAAAACTGACAGTGTTTGATGGTATCATGAGACGTATTGCGTAAACGCTATACGATGCCGATCGCCATGTAGCCGTCGTTCTAACAAATGTTTAAACTAGTTGGCCGGCGTGTTCTAGTGATGGCAGCAGCAGGCCAGTCAAGCAGCAGTCGTCTTATCTTCCCGAGAGCTTTAACTTCCAAAATGCATTCTTTTTAAATCGAGGAGTGTCTGGGATAGTGTCATCCCGCATTAAGTAATGGATGCGCGATCAGAATCCGGCACTATTCTCCGAGCTGCAAACAGTACGCCCATTAAAACATTCGGTCTTCGGCTGTTGAATTTAAACTTCGGTCTTAGGCGCGATTTCTCCTGGGTTTTTCTTGTGGCCAGCATTCCGGTCCCTATCGTTGGTATTGACTTTCTCCGACTTTTCGATTTACTGGTCAACGCACGTCGATCGCGTCTGATCGATACCTCGACAAAACTAAAAGTTGGAAGGCAAGCCGTCGCACGCGGCTGTGATCAGTCCTATGCTAGCCGATCCCCTAGTTTGCAAGCCTCACGGGAAACTTTTATCCGAATTCCCTAAACTGATCCGCCCCGCCAACGAACTATCGGCCGTGACAACCGACGTCGCGCATCACATCGTCATACGAGGGCCGCCAATTCGAAGTCGTCCACGCCGCTTAGCTCCCGATGAGCTGAAAATTGCCTGGGCCGAATTTGAGCCTATGCTCCAACTCGGCATTATCCGTCCGTCCAATAGTCCGTGGGCTTCGCCATTGCACATGGTGCCTAACAGACTCAGAACGACTGGCGCCTGTGCGGCGAGTATCGAGCGTTGAACAACGCAACCACTCTCGATATGTATCCAATTCCATACATTCCGGAATTGATGGCAAACCTGTCGGGGAAACAGATATTCACAAAAACCGACCTGGTGAGAGTTTGCAACCGGTTTTCTGTAGCCCCGGAAAACGTCCCAAAGACAGCAGTTGAACACCGTTCGGCCTTTCCGAATTCTTACGCATGCCGTTTGGTCTGAGCAGTGCCGCTCAGATTTCCCAACTTCTTATTCACGACGTGTGTCGTGGACTGGACGATGTTTTTCCGTACTTAGATGATATCTTGGTGGCTAGCTCATAGCAAGAACATTGCATACACATTCGTTCATTATTCACCCGGTCGTCGTATCATGGGGTGACCATACACCTAGCTAAATGCTCTTTCGGAGCGTCCCGCTTACTCTTCCTAGGTCACAGTATATCCGCGAGCGGGATCGAACCTCTCCCCGACAAAGTACAGGCAACAGTAAACTACCCGGAACCCACATCGTTCAAACAACTTCGCCATTTCGATGATTTAGTGATTTTTTTACCGTTGTTTCATCCCTAACTGTGCCCGTCTGATGCAACCGCTCACCGACCTCAGAGGTGAGGTGCGTTCATTCTTATTGCGAACGCCGCGAAAATGGCCTTCATTAATTCAAAAAAAGGCTATCATCAATATAGCATCGCTGTCGCATCATCTCCCGTCTGCTCCCTTGGCACTAAGCGTGGATACATCAGACGTGGTTGTAGAAGCGGTTCTGCAGCAACAACTTGGTGCCCACTGGTGCCCACTAGCGTTTTTCTTCGAACGGTTACAACCAACTGAGTCGCGGCACAGTGCTTTTGGGAAGGAGTTGTTAGCGGTATGTTTCGGCGTCCGCCATTTCCGACATGTCCTTGAAGGCAGGGACTTTATCGTACTCACTGAACATAAGCCGCCGACGTACGCGTTATGCTGGACAACGGACGGTTATTCCTCCAGAGACACCAGACGCCTGGATTATATCGCTCAGTTCTCGACGGATATTCGTCATATTTCTGGTATTGCGAACCCGGTCGCCGATGTACTCTCGCGCACTAATGCTACACTGAGCACAACAGAGAGCTCAGTAGAGCTGGTGGCAATTGCAGCCGTACGGGATAACGACCCGGAGATAGAACAACTCCGCCAGTCCAGTTCCCTCAGGTTAGAACGTGTTCCCATTAGTTCCTCCAGCGGTACGATTATCTGTGACGCATCATAAGGCATCCTTCTTCCGGTTATTCCGTTGGCCTTCCACCGCCGAAATTTCGACACGTTGCACATGTCTCACCCTGGCATACGTTCAACAGTCAAAATGGTCACACAGCACATTGTCTGGCGCAACGTCAATCGCGGGGTCCGCACATGGGCAAAAGCGTGCATACACTGCCAGCGGTCTAAGATCCATCCTCACATGCGTACCCAGTAGGAAGTTTTGCGGCCCCCGATGGGCGTTTCTATCATGTGCATGTCGACCTGGTAGGAAAGCTGCCACCCTCGGATAGGCATACTTACATTCTGACATGCGTAGACAGGTGTACACGTTGGTCAGAGGCTAAAACAATTCCGAATTTCTCGTTGGAAACAGTCGCCCGGGCACTCTTGAAACGGTGGGTCGCTCAGTTTGGTTGCCCTGTGTGGGGGATGTCACACACCCCACTAACTAGAGTGAGCATTCACCGTTTTTTGTGAAGCCGAATTCATCTGATGTATCATCATATTTTTTACTTCTGGCGCTGACACATACCGGACGCCAGTTAGCTTGTTTTTTCACCCTATGGCTTGATGAGCTATAAAAACGCGAGAGCTGCATTTTGTACTTTGACTTCAGCTTTTTGGCACTTGGACTCCGGCACTCGGAACTTCGGTCTGAGACAATAACTGCTCTTTTTGGGAGACCAGTGTTTTTCCTCCATGGTCGGCTTTGGGGGAATCGGCTCTTTGGGGTAAAACAGTGCGTACCGTATCAATGCGTCGTAGGAATCGTTCCAGCTCAATTGCATCCACTCGGTCGTTCCCCGATGTAACACCCTGCTGTAGTGACTACCGATCGCGGGTCACATTTTGACTGGGCCTTCACTTCACTTCTCAATGCACTAGGCTGTAGTAAAATTCGCACAACAGTTCACCACCTGGTAGCTGAGGGGTTGGTTGAGCGTTTTCATCGGCAGTTGAAAAGTCCACTATCCGCTAGCAATAACCTCTCATTACACGAGGTTTTGCCACTAATCCTGTTAGGTATCCGTAACACGCTGAAGGCAGACCTGCATACCACCCCCCCAGTTAGTCTATGGGTCTCCTCACGTTTTCCCGGCGAGTCGGTTGCCCCACGCCCAACGGGACCTATCAACTTCGCGGATTACGGCGAGCGATTAGCCCAGCACATGAGACGACTCCGATCACTTCCACCAAGGGAACAGAAGACGCCAACGTCAGAACATCCTCGTCTGCCAACTCTTTCTCATGTTTCGGTTTGTCCGGTGACTCTTTGACGACCTTTGCACCCGCCGTATTCCTGAGCGTTCCGCGTACTCGCACGCTATGCTAAGGCTTTCGTGTTGGAACGCGATGGTAAACGCGAGGTGATCTCTATCGACAGACTGAAGCCAGCGTTTATGGAGGTAACCGTTAGGTGAACTGATTCGCGAGCAGCAAAGCTCTCTTCGTACGGTACAATACCTAGCGTTGCTACAGATTCGGTTTCGATTGCGACTCCGCCTGCCTCGATGAAGCCAAGCCCCCGGAGCAGACGCGGGCGAGATTTGCGGAGACCAGTGCGATTCGCAGATAACGTGGACGTCCGCCGTATCTACTTTTCGTTGTCACACTTCCTTACCGAGTTGATTTTAGATGGCCAGGCCTACAGCAGACTGTCGACGAGACGTTTTCTTTCGAAAAGCAAAAGAAAGTCTTATCTTGTCGGACGTCAAGGAATCTCCAAGACTGATACCTGGAATTAACCATCCATCATCTACATGGGGCACTGGGGGCGTGCATTGCGAGAAGACGCTTGGAAGCCCGAATTCCTGCGAAGATCGCTTACGATGGACGTGAACGAGGTCACGGTCTTGCTAGACCGACCACAACATGTCTGTTGCCAATTCCCTTTCTGCCTACATCTAGTAACCTGCCCAACCGTGCTCCCCAACCATTCTCAACAGTTGTTCCTCCCCTCTTTCCACCAAACGTAGACGCGAGCTGTGTGGCAGGAGTAAATTGGACCATTCATGCTCGAGTCAAGGGTTTCAGTTAACTGAAAAACTACTACATTATCGGAGTCGACACTCTTGTTGTATTTTAGCGTGTAAACTCTGTAGCGACCCTACTTGTTGATTGCTGTACACTTTCTCCTCCCCACATTTTGTGTGCGCTCGAACGTTTTTTTGGACGAATATGGTTACCAGCATGTCACCCACGCATTTGAACGTTTCTGCTCCGGTGCCCGCTCGCTTGACGTTTTGCTGTACTAACGTTTCACCTCGCTCTCGTCGATTTCACGTGTCCGCAATATAGTTCTCGTCTACTCGTTGCGTTGTTCGTAAATGACCGGCCATAGCCCGTCTGAACTCTACAAATTGACGAGTCCATTTGGGATATATAACAGTGTATACCGGAATTCACTTTTTTATTCCCCCTCATTAATTTCTGGGTGGGTATATTGTATATATAGTGCATATATATAAATTTGTATATGCGTTTTATTAGCTCGGTTGCTACGAACACTTAAGAGGTATAGTCAGGATCCTGGCCTTCCGTATCGTTGGTCACGCTAGCTGTTCCCGCTTTTGGGGATCTCGATCCAGAGCTGTGGTTTGCTGTGCTGGAAATAGGGTTCGGCAAACGGCGCATAACAAATGACTCGGACAAGTTCTCGCAGGTTATACCGTGTCTTCCCCGAGATATGCTGACTCTGATTATTGATATCTTACTAAGTTCAACAACCGATCGTTGAGTCCGCTAAGCAAACCGTAAATGCGTTTAAAACAACTGTTCCATCGGCTACAGTTGAAGAACAAGAACCCGACGGTTGTCCTTCAGGAGATGCAACATGTAGCGGGCAAATCACAGTTGCCTGAGTCGTTTATGCAAGAGTTGTGGATACAAAGATTGCCTAAGTACGCACATGGGCTACTTTCCGTGTTACCCTCTCGCTCGTTAAGTGATCTAGCGGTTTCGGCCGACACAATACACCAGCGTTTCCGAGGCACAGAACAGCCAGCAGTAGTTGAGCAAATAGTTAACTCGAACATTCCGGCGGATCATTTGTTGGCCACGAAGGACGTCGAAATAGAAAGTCCCCGGAACTCATCAGAATGCCGTGAACGCGACCCTTTAGAAACAAACGCCGAGATAGCTCAGTTGCAGCGTAAACTAGCTGATCTTTGTGCATGCATTCAACGTAATATGTCACCGTCTGAAATTCCTCCGAAGCGCGCCCGATCACCGCTCGGACTAAAAACTGACAGTGTTTGATGGTATCATGAGACGTATTGCGTAAACGCTATACGATGCCGATCGCCATGTAGCCGTCGTTCTAACAAATGTTTAAACTAGTTGGCCGGCGTGTTCTAGTGATGGCAGCAGCAGGCCAGTCAAGCAGCAGTCGTCTTATCTTCCTGAGAGCTTTAACTTCCAAAATGCATTCTTTTTAAATCGAGGAGTGTCTAGGATAGTGTCATCCCGCATTAAGTAATGGATGCGCGATCAGAATCCGGCACTATTCTCCGAGCTGCAAACAGTACGCCCATTGAAACATTCGGTCTTCGGCTGTTGAATTTAAACTTCGGTCTTAGGCGCGATTTCTCCTGGGTTTTTCTTGTGGCCAGCATTCCGGTCCCTATCGTTGGTATTGACTTTCTCCGACTTTTCGATTTACTGGTCAACGCACGTCGATCGCGTCTGATCGATACCTCGANCGTGTCCGCAATATAGTTCTCGTCTACTCGTTGCGTTGTTCGTAAATGACCGGCCATAGCCAGTCTGAACTCTACACCCCATTCCAGTTTCCTAGATCTTCAGCCTAAAAATGGGTGCCGCACGATATACTGTTTGAATGATCGTTGTTGTAAGGAAGAAACAGAAAAAGGCCCAGCATTGACGCTTGAGAACCTCTCACATAATTCGGAGTGGCAAACAAAAATTTCACTCAGTTCTTTTATCTAGCAAAGTGTGATCCACTAATCAACCTCCCTCAGGTACCGTGAGCTCTCATCCCTCGTCTAAGGCGGCTATGTGATGCACGTTCAAAAGAGTAGTGGAAAATATGAATGAACTATAATAAATCTCCTTACACGGTATCCAGTGAGGCCGATGACTCTACTTACCAAAAATAAGCAGTCTTCATAAAGTTTCCATTAATACCGAGGAGTAGTTGGAGTTTTCCAAGCTCAGTTGATGGTGCGAAGCGTTGGAGCTGAAGTTTAATCCAACAACGGAATGTACCAACTGGCCGCTAGTCACCGACGTTGTGGGAGACCTGGCAAGTACGCCCAGCAATTTTTTGTTCAAATATTTTTTGTCTATTTTTCATCAAGGTAAATTGTGAAATGCGGTGTGATACAGCACTTATGCGAGATTAGCACAATGAAGGACAGAACGACAAAAACACTAGCATACTACTCTGTTAGATGATTCAAAGCAAGCGTTGATCGTCGGATAGGAGGCAAAGTGAGAAAAACTGGAGCAATTAAACGGAGACGAGCAGGCAAATTGATAAGTTTATCTGTGGGTATGGCTAGTTACGGAAATGAAGAGTTGGTATCGATTAATGGTAGCTGGATGCTGAGTGGTGTGCCTGTTGAGGTTGCGGGGACTATTTACACAACAGCAATGAGGAGAAGATATGATGTAATATGACGCGACGAGTTGTCCGGTGACTGTATAGAACCACTGTCCGCCCAGTCCACATTCAGATAGCGAATGATGGCGATACCACAATTTCCAGCTCGATCAATAATGAAGTACTAAGACTGGCGTGACGTAGCTCTGAATGGTCCGGAGTAATGAGGTCGTAGTTTTCGTTTCACAAAATCACACCTAATAAACACGTGTGCACGTATGTATCTCAAGAAGAATACTGTTGGGCCACTCATGTCCTAGTGTAGAGATTGGGCTTAGATTTTTGATGTCTCCGAGCATCTTGAACGTATTTTGCCGGGTCAACTGAGTGAATGGACTATATGAAACATTCGGTGGGTAATCGCAAAGTCAGCCCATGCACATGTTCTGCCGGAATGGTTCTAAGATCCTCCTTTAGACTTGATCTGCTGCATAACAGAGTAGACGAAGGCTGTTCATCCAACTTTTCTTTAAAGGCAGAGCAATTAGTATTGCCTTCAATTAGGCGAGGAAAGCACTCCACAACACTGGTGAAAAGTCACTCCCTTCCAGAACGAAGTCGTAAGAAGGGTTTTTGATACGAAACAAGTCCCAGTCTGCTGAGTTTCCCTTGGTGAGTTCATCGACAAAATCCATCAATAAAGTTAACGCTCACAATTGG
This sequence comes from Paragonimus westermani, assembly GCA_008508345.1. NCBI lineage: Eukaryota > Metazoa > Platyhelminthes > Trematoda > Plagiorchiida > Troglotrematidae > Paragonimus > Paragonimus westermani. The sequence goes on along the minus strand of QNGE01001794.1, from coordinate 48,431 downwards.
TTCCGACGGCCTGGCTTCCATACTCTTTCGCTCGATTCCGCTAGTGGCTGGTTTGCTTTAACACGTGACGCACTTAAGCGCCTTGTTTCGCTCCGATGCTCGTTATGAAATATCTGACGATAAGGCGACGTGTTGTTTCCATTGGTCATTGCGCTGGCATGCCAGTCTGCTTCGTTGTCGACAATAATTGGCCGTAGTATTCTGCGCATCACCGGGTGGCTTCTCATCGAGGCGCTTGTACACTCCAATAACTTTACATAGACCATTCGAACGAGCGTGATATACAGTTGTTTCCACATACTCACGACTAAGCGTACACATCGAATCAAGGAAGGGGAACTGCAAGCCCGTATCTGTAGTAACCATAGAACTAACTTGGAAGATATATAACCAGTTTAACAGAAAAGTCCTGGCAATGTTCCCATTAATAGCATCTGGTATTAGGATAACCACCGAACGATCGGTAAACCGATTGACACAAGTGAGTGGAAAAGCCCTTCCCTCACACCCTAGCGGGGGAACAACAATAGTTGAACAGTTGAACGTCAGTTGAACGAGTTGCCGGGGGGAAACAGACAGGTGATGAGACAGTATGACGATGAGTCCTGCTACTCTAGCAGTGCAGACAGGACGCATATCTGGGTTCATATTATGCCCAGTGTAAGGTTGAAGAATGAGATTGAGAGTTTCGCGTGCTCCGGGGTGTGTGAGCTACTGTGTAAAGTCAGGCCAGGGTCTACGACCAGTCAATGAAACAAGCGGTAGGAGATTAAATGCAGATACGTCACACACCACGCTTGTGTGAAAATGATGAACAGGGGCCACGAACAACCGTGGAGGTAAAAATTTTCCAAGATGAGGTAGCTCCTCGTCGTTTGGCTGTGTTTCTACCCGTTTACACAGCCTTAGGCCAGGCGAAGATGAAACCGTATCAATATGTAATCTGGAGAGCGTCTGCGGTGGAACTGACAGATCCCGGAATGTGGCGAAGGTCTGTCACAACTTGTGCAATGAAATGGGGATGACGGATTTCACGAGTAGGGTATTCGCCTGGCAGATAATTGAGCGCGTGGACAAGTGGTTCATAATTAACCAGAGCAGTGGAAATTCGACCTTCTAGTAATTGTTGGAAATGCTGAATTGGTGGGTGAATCTCAAGCAGTTCACTGCCAAATTAACTGTAAGCAGCTTGAGTAGCGGGGTGCTTTCGTGAGAAAGAGAGGGTTTGTTCGATTCTTCTTTGACATTGTGCTGCAGAGCCCCACCAAATGCGTTAGCCGGAACACCGGTTGAGGAAAAATGTAATGCGTTGGGGTCGGTATTAAAATGCCGCATGACAATAATTTTACCAAGTACTCGCGTGACAATGGTAATCACACGCAAATTGTGAGAACTGAAGACAACACTTCCTTTTGGTCCTCGTGGAGAACCAACTTGTAATTGTACAATCTGAGCTGTGTGTTACAAAACGGCGATATTAAGAGACCATATCAATGAGGCGGTAAATTTGTTTGATGGATTCAGTGAAAGTGACTTTCTGCAACTTCTTATCTGGTGTGTCCACTAGTCGGATATCTTTGGAACGGGCAAAGTTGTCTAGAAATTCCAGTGAACCGCCCTCAAGGTCACGTTTAAAAGGAGTAACAGTAATTCCGTACTGCACAAACCTAACGGATGGTGAACGGAGATGTTCGCTTTCACTGGGACCTCGACTGGCATTCAACATTTCACCGAGGTAAATACAAACGGAATAAAAGCTACATATAACCCAGTTCATAAAACGTTAAAAAGTTTGGGCAACGTTGCGCAGACCAAACGGCATTTTGAGAAAACCGAAAAGACCACAGGAAATCGTTGTTGCATCTGTTGGAATACCATCATGGGCCGGAGGAATATGGTGATATGTACATACTGAGCAAATTTTTATAAAAAGTCGTCTTGCTGTCCAAAATGGTGATAAGTCGCGGATATTAGGGAAAGGACAACGATAAGGCAATCTGATTTTGCTGAACAAATGAAAACTGCTCCACGGTCATCAATATTCTGAAGCATTGGGGGCCGTTTGTAATGGGGCTGACTAACAACTGTTTGATGACCGGATACTACCTGAGTATAACATGTGTTCAAATTGAACTTCAGAGGAATTAGGATTTAGGGGCAGTAATCAGCGCGGTAGGGTGGTAGTAAGACGGTCTTTAGTGGCGATGTGACAAACCACCTCTAGTTTGATTGCCAGCGGATCGTGACAAAGAGCTGTGAGTTGTGAAAAACTCTGGAGTAACTGAGGAAGTCTGGGCGCAATGTCGGGTTTGGGCGAACGTGACCAAATAGAACTAATTTCGGCTTGTGTACCGCACTCTCAGCAGCGTTGCAGGACCCAGAAAATTTGTTCGCTGAGCGTTGACACAGAATGTAAAAACTAGCAGAAGGCCATCGCTGACAGTTGCATTCTAAAAATTTGCTGCCATGGATATCCACCCGAATTGTCGTTGCAAGGTTAGATGAAGGGGGAATAAACGTGTACGGTTCGTTATGACTCGACTTCCATTAGCAGCCTAAAGCGCAGGCGAATTGGCCAAGAAAATCATTCCCCCTCTTCGTGGAATGACACTCAATTCAGTTCTAGTAACAATAAGATATTTGATACAGAAGGCTCATCTTATTTAAAAGGTAAGTGACATGTTGGAATAAAGCCAGCGAGTGTAGTCGTCTCCACTGTATGGCATGTGCGTTTCTAAAGTCAATTAATTTGAAAGAGCACGACTGATTACACTTCCTCACGCGGTGATTAGAGTCATGTGGGTACCAACAAAGTGGCATATTCCTGGTTGATGTATCAGAACGCTGGCGATTATATAAGTGCATGCTGGAGGGTGGCTGACTCCTACAGGAAATGTGTATCATTACTTGTCGCACCTGTGTTATCAGTACAGCTGGTTGCTCTGTGGATGCGTCATTTTGTTGCTGATGTGAGGTGAGTCGGGTGATAGGCGCTAGTTGGAAGTATAAGTCAACCTGCAACACAGGGTTTAAGGAGGGCTAACGATGGAGGAAGTTGAGGTAGGAAAAAATGGGTTAAGGCAGATTGGATAAGCTAGATGTGAATAAGACGATGGGGTTGGACTACATCCATTCGAGAATACTGATAACTTTCAGTGATATTTTACAAAAACCTTCCACTCTGTTGTTTAATCGCACCTTGCAAAAGACCACTACTCTAGACGGCTGGGGAGAGGCAAGTGTACCAATCCTTAAGATGGGTAGGAAACACGAGCTGGGGAACTACCTACTAAAATGTCGCGAGTCAATTGTCCTGAAACTGCCAAAAAGAATTATTAAGAATAGGATTTAAGGCACTGTGCTGAAAATAGACTTCTCTGCGCAGATCAACATGGACTCGTGATACATTGGTCTTGTCTCACTAAAATGATATGCTTCCTTGGTGAGATCACGCAGATTTCGGGTAGAGGAAGAAATCTGAGGTTGAGTATTCAGACTTCAGTGAAGTATTCGATTTAGTAGACTATCGATTGCTATTTCTTAAGCTGGGGACATTCAATCTCCTTCCGAGACCAATGAGGTGAATACGGAACGCCTTGAGGAGCCGCATCTTCCGTGTAAAAATAGCAGGTAAAAGGTGGAAAGGTGTGGTGGTTATTAGAGTGAATCGGGACCAATGCCTGGACCATTACTGTTTTCAAGACTCATAAATGATCTCACTAAAACCTGAAATGCCCTCAGCATTATAGGAAGACCTGAGAGCACAGGCATGCAGGCGGATCTAAAGAGTGATCAGCGGTGCTCGAGAGAAGGGAAGCTGCTGTTGTAGATGGAGAAGTTTGGTCGGCTGCTGTCCCAGAAACAGCCATTGCCGGTCTTGTTTATTGGCAGAGATGGTGAGGAGAGACGGCTTGGGATGGCAAATATAACCAAGGACTTAAGACAGGAGCTTCGAATTTTTCAAGTAGTGTTCACGGGCGGCCGAAAAGGATTCGGAGATTCAGCGGCTGATGCACGGGTTTGAAGCAGGAGCGAAAGGTTCCCGGATCCAGTCGGCTTTTCATGCCCAGTGTCAGCGGGCGTCTGCCGATCGTGAAGGCGATCATTGAAAACAGGGTGTAGCACCGCTCTTCGGAGTCACAATGAATACTAAGAACAAAGTAAGATTACTCGCATAACGCAATTTTAAGTAAATGAGAATCAAGCAATGTTTTAAAACGATCTCTGCTAGCGCTGCTGACTAACTCAGAAGGAAGGCTGTTCCGGTAGTTGATAATCCCGTGAGAAAATATATGCCGCCTAAGAAAGGTCCGAGGACGAGGCTTGTAAAGCTTCTTGCTATGTCCTCGCCCGTCGTCGCCATTCGCTAAAGTGGAGAACTGTTCCACAAGACCTACTCTAAAGAAGTGTGTGGGCATTAAATCACCGCAAGGCCTTCAAAATTCAAGTGGATACAGGTCAGGAATTTCAAGCCAAGACTCGTAAATGACATTGCTCAAGCCCTCGACCACTTCGGTAGCCGCACGCTGGACACGCTCAACAGCTAATATGTCTTTCTTCAGACAGCTATACACGACCTGAGTCGCATATTCGAGGAGTGGTCTTATATAAATCACGTAAGTTGATTGAAACGCTCTTCTCTCTGTGCGATGGAAGCGTTCTTAAGCATCCTAAGAGCGACGAATCACCTTTTTCCGTTATCTCATGGTGGTTGGTGAAGGGCAAGTTAGACTACAGCCAGATGCTTAGATCCTTTTTCAGATCGATTTTCTTGATATCTACTGCGCTAAACGCACTGTGAATCATGGAGGCATCGTCAGAGCCTCCACAAAGTGACATATGAGCACACTTAGTGCCATTTAGTGGAAGACCTCAGTCGTCCGATCAACGCTTCATCAATCTGTATTGCGCTGGGATCAATGGTACCACAGATTTTTAGGTCGTCTGCATGTAGAAGGGCGTTGCTTGAAATACTGTTCAGAATACTGAGGGATAACAAAGAACCTAGAACTCACCCTTGGGGAACTCCCGCAAAAATGAAAGAGGGGGACAGAAGCTGTGATCCGGTCTTAACTCTGAAGGTTCTATTACGAAGAAAGAGGCGATTCAGTGAGAACCTCTCCTTGAACATGGTAAGCTTCCAGTTTGTGCTTCGAAAAGTCGTGTGGGACGCGATCAAAAGCCTTGGCGAAATCTAAGAAGGTATTATCTGAGATGAGGCTCTCGTCTTTGGCCTCCGTCAGGCTAACTCTGAGAATAAGCGTTTGTTATACATGACAGATTAAGAAGGAAGCCATGTCGGATGGGAGGGAAAAGGCTATTCGATAAGAAGTGGTTGAAGTTGGCGTGCATTAATAAGCGCCCCATTATTTTTCACGAAATGTTAGTAAAGTTGATTGGCTGATAGCTAACAAGAGAGTGTCTGTCATCCACATTAAACACGAGTGTGACCGCTGCCTCTTTCCGTGCACTAGGGAGAATAGTAGTCTGGAGTGTTCGCTTAAAAAGCTTACGAAGGAGTTTTGGCAGACTATCAGCCACTTCCTTGAGTAGTCTGGGACGGATCCTGTCAGGACCCATTGCGCTGTATGACTGAACCTCGAGCAAAAGTTCTTCAAACTCTAACACAGAAAACTCGGCGATAACGAGTGGTTGCATGAACTTCTGCAGCGGTAGAAAAAAACACCAGCTCGTGGACACGATGATGTAAACTGCCGAGTAGTACTTCCTGAATAACTCGCCACAACTGAGGAGTCAGATGAAGTCTCCCCGTCGGGCAGTCGAAAAGAGAGAGCTAAAGATTTGTTCTTTCCTAGTCGCCGTACATGTTTGAATAAGAAGTTTTTGTTCCCGTGGGCTCCAAGGAGGATCTGCTCTTGTACGAGTTTGGTGAGTTCACGGATTTTCCGTCTACACTTGTTTCGCGCAGTGTGGAACGGGCTTAGATCCTCCGAGTTTCCCGTAACCTCATGCTTCGCGAATCCATTGGAATGGCTATCGAGAAAATGACGTATCATACACAGGAGGGGTGGCCGACTAGAAAAATGAACAGTTTGCATGGCATAAATGAGTCGTCTGCTTTCTGAATTGTGTTTTGAAACGTACTGTAGTTCCGGCCCACGGAGTCACAGTCACGAAGAATTGAAACTAAGTAGGTTTCTAGGCCATTAAAGTCAGCCTGATCAAAGTTTCTAACTATGGACAGCTTTGCTGTTTGTTGCAACCAGTGGCAGGTAAGACCAGAGGTGAGCAGAGATTTGTCAATGTGTCCAGGTGGCGGCTCGATTATCACTCTGCTACAAGGTAGCTTTCGCTAGTGATGGCCAGCCCGGTCAGGGAGGTAATGTGACCAAAACTATACCTCGCCGGGGCGCTGACGTAATGTGCCAACGCCTTACGTCATATCAGCGTTGATAAGGAAGTCGAGAATCTGCTTTCACAGATCTGGCGAGAGACCGATGCCCAGTTCATCATGGGTGCGTTAAAGCCCTCATAATAGGCAGATGAGTAGAAGGTTATAGGCTTAGGAATTTGTCCAGGTTTACTAGAAGAGTGTCGGAGACGTCGAATGAGAAAAAATGATAGACAACGCCCACTGGGAGTGAGTCCTGACTACGCAGTGCTAGTCGAAGCCACATAGCGCCACATTTATCAAAGGACTGACTGGAATAACAAAGGTTTGATCATTATCGTTGAGGACACCGCATAAACAGTCCGACGCTTGCTTGAATTCTGGCCTCGTGAAATTCATGAGCCCGTCCCACTGATTATCTTTCTACCGCTTCCTAATAATTTTTAAGACTTATTTCATGAACCAAGTTATATTTATTTTTCATATTTGTACGTTTATATACACTTGCACACCAGTTAATTTCGTGCCTGGTCCCACTGCTTTCCAGTAAATTGCATTTGTTGGATATTTCTGAGTTCCTTTAACACATGCAATCAGATATCTGAGGCTTCAAATCGAAGTTCGGCTACGTGGACGAAAAGTCACACGCCGTGAGTTTTATTGCCCCGGGTTATGTTCCAGACGACCCAGAATACTAGCTAGCGTGACTCTAGAGTGTAGTTCTAGTTGGCACGCATCAGTAGGCAGATGACGAAGTTGACATACTTGGTTACTGCAGGGCTTAAATTTTAACTCACGTCGGGGATCTAGCTGTTGATCCACTTGAGAGCAACCATTATATCACACTAAAGAACTCATTCTTAGAGTGTGTTGTTGTATAAGAGAAGAGAAGACTGAAGCAGTTCGTTGGTGTTCTTCACCTGGATGATCTTCCTACATCTCGGTTGCCTCGCCAACTGAAATAGGTGGAGAAGATCACATGGTCGATGGCAAACTCATCTGCCAACTCTGGATTCAGATGTTGCCCGACTACGTGCAGGCAAGGAGTTCTTCAGTCACATCGAATTGTTCATTGAATGAGCTGGCATGATCCGTCGTCTCAGTCATTGAGCACCTCTTCAAAAAAACGCACTGGACAGAGGCACATATAGGAAGAAAAACCGCCAAATCGGCAGCGCAGAATTTGTTGAAACTGATTCGAAAAAATAAAACCCAGTCAGTGATCACTATCGACAATCGATCGACAATGAAAAACCAAGGTTCAGCGCGTTCACCCCGTGTATTGTTACCGACCCTGGAAAATAGAGCGTACAGAGAGATGCGTCAAGCCGACGAGGCACGAAGCGAGTTGTGGTTTTTTCCCCGTGCCGAATGTTACAAAATGGATAGCTTGACTCAAACAAAAATAGGTGGGAAACCAAAATCATCGAAGAGGTACAGATGAATGCGACTATCAAAATATTATCTATTATATTCGCTACATAGCTATCCCCCAGAAGGCTAGGGAGTTTTACACGAGCCTCGTTGTTGCACAGAGAGAGGGAGACCCAAATATCATGTCTCCTTGACTGATCACAGTTACGGTGTGATATACACAAAAGATGACTGCATGTGATGAGGAATGTCAAATTTCTGGGTGGGGGAGTCGGTCGAAAATAGTTGCCGCGCTGGTATGGTTCATTTATCTATGTTATTTAGTCTTCGGTGCGTTTCTCGTCTATCGCAGCGGGCTGCATAACCCTGGAAACTCTTGAGATAATATGAAGGTAGGTTTGTCCAGTGCGATAGGTGGATGGGAGTTGTCTCTTCATGCACCATGTCCAGATTGTCTGAAATAGAGAGCAAAACACGGTCAAGTACCCGCAGGATAGGCGGAAAAGGATAACTCACCATGTCAACGTATCCGGTGGACTGAATACTTTCACAGTCGACGTTTCATAGACACTGCATTTTTGAATGTCACTGCCATTGGTGTTCTCTTCTTTTTTTCATCCTCTCTGCAGTTGATAGACACAAAAAAGAAATTAGCAGGCGGATAAACCTGATACCAAACAATGCTACTTGTTTGTGGACCCAGCAATGCCTCCGAAAACTGAAAAAGCGTAAAAGTCAAAGGAGTTTGTCGATTTTTTGCGTGCGAAAATATTCGAAAATTCACAAATGAGCAGATAGACAGTTAGCTTTCAAATGGGAAAACATTCGTTTTTTGTATCAAAAATAATATCACCAAGTCCACACATACCACAGCTCAGGAGAGCAGGTGAACCAAACAATGGGTACGAATGTTGGCACGTATATGTTGGAAAAAAACTCATTTTCAGAAATAAGAAACGTTAACATACTCTGCACATCGTACGGGCTGGCGCAGCTCCCTATAAAGACGATTGTGCCCAGAGGTAGCGGGAGGGCGGGTGGGAGTTGCGGGCGTATTGCCAACTGCAGAAGGTTCCAGGGACGGAACGCTTTCTGTTGCCACTTGGATTCTGGGCTAGGAACGCTATTTGTCGACGCAGGGGTGGCTGATGGTTCTTTCGTAAATGCAGGTTTCAGTCTGTCGGCAGAGACTACTTCGCGTTTGCCGTTTCGGCTAACGGTGAAGGATTTCGCGTCCCGTGCGAGGACACCAAAGGGGTCGGTTTATGCGGGTTGCAGTGATTACCGCAATTCGTCCGTACGTAGAAAGACATGCTCACAAAAGGATAGCTTTGCGTGGACGTTCACGGCTGAAGAGTGCTTTTTAGGCTGCACCGGACGCAGCTTTCGCATGTGGTGCGCCAAACGAGCTGTGTAGCTGCCGTAATCGTACGATCCTGAATGTGCAGTTGAGACGAGTTCACCTGGCAATCTAAGTGTCTAACCAAAAACTAGTTCCGCTACAGTGGCGTTTAGGTCCTCGTTCACTGTGTTTCGCAAGCCTGAAAGAACTAATGGCAGCGCCGCTCACCAGGAGAGATTAGCATGTGCACTAAGAGAAAAGTTTAACTAGCGACTGAACCGTTCAGCCATCCCATCTGCTGCCGGGTGGTAAGCCGTAGTTCGGATGTGCTTGCTACCCAACGTATTTGAGAGGGCCGCAAAATGTCCTTCAGAGTTTGAACCACTGCTGGACAGCCCAGCGTTCCAGAAAGGCGCTGGCTACTGCTTCTAAAGAGCAGTTGGGTAGTGGTATGGCTGCAGGAAATTTTGTGAAGCGCTCAATACACATCAGCAGATAAGTAGAGCCATTTGAAGGTGGTGAGCAGCCTACCAAATCAACGTTCACGTGGTGAAAATGCGCGTTTGGCAAAGGGAGGGTACCATGGGGGTCTTTGTTTGACGGTGGACTTTGTAACGTTGGTGTTGGAGGTAAAAACATCTCCAGTTGCGTACGTCATGGTTTATCTTGGGTCATACGAATCTTCCGGTAACAAGTTTGACTGAAGCGCGTATGCCAGGATGAGACAAATTGTGCAATATCTCGAGCACTGCGCGTCGGTAGGATGCGGGCACTACAGGACGAAGAGTGCCCTGTGAAGTGTCGCAGAGTATTGTTCCCTCAGAAGATGTCAGAGGTATTGGTTGAAATGTGAGAGAGCTCTTTTGGCGAAGATGCTTGATCTCAGGGTCAGTGGCTTGTGCAGCATATGTGGCTGCCAAATCGATAATATAGTCAGCAGCTGCGCTGAGGTTATGGACGCGTGAAAGAACGTCCGCGACAGTGTGTTCGGCACCTGAGACATGTCGTGTATCAGTCGTGAGCTAAGAGATATAGTCCAGATGCCTAACTTCTCTTGTGGAATGGCTGTCAGATGAAGCCTTTAAGGAGTGTGTTAACGGTTTATGGTCGGTGTAAACTGTAAGGGTTCTTCCTTCCAGTGAATGGCGGAAATGGCGGATGCCTAAATGGATAGCTAGCAATTCTCTACCGAACGGGCTGTAACGGGATTCCGCAGGTTTTGAGCGTTTGGAGAAGAAATCTAACGGTTGCCACTGTTTTTCAACGAGCTGTTTTAAAACAGCACCAACGGCTGTCCCAAGCATTGGTCAAAATTGGCAGTGGTGCCTTCGGGTTAGGATGGGCAAGGAGAGCTAGTTGGGCTGCCGCATCCTCAAGCTTAACGAACGTCGTGCGTGCAGCCTCGTTGAACCTAAATTTGCTCTCACCTCCACGGAGAAGGTCGTTCCTTGGCTGCCTTATGTGCGCACAATGAGGTGTGGGGCGTCTTAAATAGTTGACCAGACCACTAAAACGACGGAGTTGCTTGAAAGAATTTGGTTCAGGGTATTTACGTATAGCTCTGACTTTATCCGTGGGCGCCAGTCACCTGACTTCTTAGGGACCATGTGCAACATTGAGGCCCATGGACTCTCTGGAGGGTGTATTATTCCGAGTTGAAGCGTGTGCTCGAACTCAGCCCTGGGGAGTTTGAGTTTTCGGAAGCCAACCGACGAGGTCTTGTAGAGACAGAGGTCCCTTAATACAGATGTGGTGTGCGACATTTGAGGTCACAGGCGGGATATCGTTGGATGTGTGAAGGGGCTGTGAGAACTCAATGAAGAGGCCCACAAATTGTCTGAGGGGGTTGGTGTTTTGGGCATGTACGGTTGTTACGGCCGCAACTGTTGCATTCCTGCCGGGTATGCTTAGTTTAGTGCCAGAATCGATTAACAGAGGGCGCCTCATATCAATCAGAGGGTCAAAATGCCGGAGAAAACCGATGCCGATCATAGCGGAAGATACAGCGGAAACGGTGACCACCCAGCGAAATGTCCGCCTGAGGCCCAGGTTAAAGGTTAAGGAACGCTGCCCATATGTATGTATAGCAGTGCCGTTTGCCGCACGGAGTTGTGGGCCGCGAGGGTGTAACACCTCGTTTTTTGTGGATGGAAATACACTAACTTGCGCCCCGGAGTCAACCAGGAACATCGTTCTCGTATCCACGTCCTTCACAAATATGAGGCCACAAGGTGCGACGCCGACGACAGTCTCCATTACGGGCCGGCGTTGAAGCGCCCCTGCTTGGTCGGTAGATAAGTGCATGGTTTAACACACCTGGTGGATCGCTTGCCGAAACGTTGGTGATGACAACAGTAATCGAGGTTTGACTGCGACGTTGTGTGCCTGGGCGATCTGCTAGGGCAACGTCGTGCTAGACGACCTGAAAAGATTATGCTAAAATCGCGGTGCAAAGCTGCGACTTCGACCCATAATACTTCTATTTTCGGTGCTGATTTTGACGGGTCACCTTTATCATGTGACGGCACATCTCTCACCGGACCTGGCGCCTGGGTTGGGGTGTTAACCTGGTTGAGGGGCGGTTGAAAACGTTCTACTACCTGGTCTCCGATGCCTCCGCTGAGGGCTGTGGTCTCGCGATAGATACAATCGCCTGTGTCGACCTCGGTAGTCTCTGTATTCACAGTTTTCGCGGGAGAGACTCGTCCGTGTGCGACGTGCCTGGTAGTTGTTGCGTCTCCCGAAGTAGGGTTGTGGGGACCTTGTCGCCCAGCTTTGGCTGACTATATAGCTGCTGCAAACGAGTCTGTTTCGATGAGGAGACTCGCTTTATTGAAGCTTCCTCAAGAATTTCGTAGCTATTCTATGTCGGCTGGCTCACTAACATATCTCGAAGCTGTGTCGTGACCTCGTTCAGCAAACAAGCCACTAACTGGCTGGATTTAGCCCGGTCAGAAGAGACTCGGTTATTTAGAATTCCGCCTCTAGGTGTACGGACCATAGGATAGGATCCATCTCTAAGAACGGTGGGACTATCGGTGTTATGGCTGGTTCGTCCACAGTATAAGACGATTGATAGAAAATCGGATTCTCCTCCATGATATAGTTAACACGGCAAATCTTGGTCCCGAAGATAACGCGGCGATCCCCGTTAATTGCGCCCAGGGCAAACGAAAAGATGAGGGCAAAAAGCGACTCTGTTCTGCCTCGACAAGGTGTGTGAAAAAAGGGAATTCCACTGTATTGCCAGGGTGCACAGTGACCTACCAACATTCGTGAACCAGGAAAACGAAGGACAGACATCCAAAATGTGTTTAAGGTCACAAAGCCACCAACGAGCATAGTGGAACAGAGGCCAAACAGAGGGAAACAATGAAGGCCACCTCTCGCATGTTAACGGTGTAACGCGCAACCGAAACCAACGAGCGCGCACGAGTTGAATTTGGGTTGTGTAACGAGGCGTGCTGCTGTGTTGTCGGTGCCGTTTTAGCTCACGTTTGTGTAAGTCGTGTGCATGGCTTACCGGGCCTTCGGCTCATGTTTGTTCGTATCGTTTCGCTTTTCAGAGCTGTTGTTCGAACCCCTACTTCGGAAGAGCGCTGTTCCCTGGTGCGTCCACGTTGCCCGAAGGTTGGTCCGTGAAGTCACGGGCATCCAGAGTAGAGTCGGCTGGCCTGCATGTTACAACGGCATTTCCGCTTGTTGTGATTGAATAGGGTCGTTTTCTCGTGGAATGTGACGGTTTGAGGCGGGATAAAATGGGTTCCGCTAACAGAACCACATCATTTTCGTCTGAATTCTTTCCAACATTGTGGTAACTGTAAGTCGTTTTGTCGCGAACGTTCTCAGCTTATGTGCCCATTTTGCAATCCCAAATGCCTTAAATGCGACAAGATGGGTCACATCCAGGCCCCCCATCGTAGTTCGGAAGTGTGTTCACTCCAGGGTTCCTCAGGGGTGCAAATCCTTATTTGACTTTTGATCCAATGCTCTGAGTGTGATTTCTATTAGTTCTGTTGATTCTACAAACCATATAGCACAATCATTTACCGTTAACTGTGGTTCCAAACATTTCTTCATTGTCAACACCGGTAGTATTGAACCTTTTATTTCTGTGGGTTGCATAGTGGTTGGAACCTTATGTTGCCTTGGGGCTTGCTGACATTTCTGTTAAAGTTATTACTGGACATAGTTTGCCTATTCTTGACAAGTATGAACTTTCACTCACAGATAAGTGATCCGTCACTTGTACATGTTCATTTTATGTTATTAATTTTGGGCCATCTCTCATGGGTCTTGAAGGCATGAAGACTAAGGTTTCTTTCACTGCCCTTTAAGTTTCCGGAGACTGTGAATTACGTTTCTGGGTCTGTTTCAAATTTGAACTCAGTAACTGGAGAAGTATCTGCGATCGCCCCGGTGCAGACGAACCCCTAGTAGCACATCGGAACACTCAGCCGTTCCCCGAGTGATCTTTGAGTGTTCCATGAGTGCTCAGGAGTACTCCTGAGCTTGTGAAGAATAAGCAGCGTCATCACTACCACACCCCGAACTTTCATTTGAACTGCGGCGGGTGTAGTGGTTATAACCCATAACTGAACGTTGTGTGCTATTGTTGTTTCACCGCACGAGCAATTACGTTGTACAACTACACATTACATTACAATCTGGTTGGCTAGCGTGCTGCAGTATTATTACTGCGTAGAAACTACCGTTGAGTTTGAGTTGGGTGCATCTCCAATCAATATTTCCTATTGCTAACTAAAACACTCCCACACAACGTGCTTAGAGTACCCTCAGCGGGTTGGGTAAGTTATTCGCGACAGCTGTTCAAAAGACAAGTTAACTTCGGCTTCTTCGGATGTGAGCTACCAACAGGCCTAGTTATACCAATACTCTGCTGCGTGCCTGCGCTCTACAACGATGACGTACCCTTACGCTCGATACTAGACAGGGGGCTCTCGTCATATCACATTGGCGCGAAGATCTGCTGAGCTTTTAGAACCCTTCATAACAGGTAAGCTCCCATTTTCCTATGAATATGTTCGCTTCATTGAATTTATTGAAAGTGAGGACATTGAAAATAAGGAATTACTCTCGTTAAAGCGCACGCTGTTGACGAGCATGCCACTCCGAGAAAGAATTTGGTAATTGATTGCATCCACCCGAACGATGTGAAAGTTGAAATCTTGCACATGCAACTCAAGTGGCGTCTGTTAGCGTACAAGCAGGATGCCCGTTTTCAGTCCTATGAAATAATGTCTTTAAAAGAGTGGGTTCGCGATAGGTTCGGCGCTGGAACCATTGCGAGATGATATTCCCATGAAAATGATTGAACAAATGAATCAGACAGGACTAATGGAAAAATGTATACTTAAGGGGCATGTGATACTCAGGATTAGGGACTTCGAATAGCCCTAGGAATCGTACGTGAATTAAAACCTCTCACGCAAGTAATAAGGAGAAGACCTGGTACTGGTAGCAGTAAGCAATTGTTATTTATGGATTGAGACGCCGAATTTAGCACATGCAACATTATAAACTGTATGTTAGTTGGCGGAATACGGAACATATGAATTGGCGAATAACGGAAGGCACAACACTGAGACCGTTCGTCCAATCCTGACGTATCTTTAACGCGATATTTGGATCGGCCGTTTGTCAGATCTTTTGTTGTGTCGGGGTTTGGATAATTGCTGAATCAAAAATTCCACCACAAGGCGGTATGTATGTTATATTCTCGACAACGTCGATGCTGATTTCTAATCTGTAGCGACTATAATAAATGATATTTTGATAGTCGCATTCATCTGTACATTTTCTATGATTTTGATTTTGTACCTACTTTTGTTTTAGTCAAGCTACACAATTTGTAACATCCGTCCCGGGGCTAACACACAACTCGCTCCGTGCCTCGCTAGCTTGACGTGCCTCTCTGTACTCTCTATTTTCCAGGGTCGGTAATAATATACGAAGTCAACGCGCTGAGACTTGGCTTTTCACTGTCGATCGATTGTCGATAGTGCTAACTGACAGGGTTGTATTTTGTTGGATCAGTTCCAACAAATCGTCACTAACTAAGTAACCCCACAAGAAGCTGGAGCTTCTTGTGACAATAGAATAGGCTGGGTGTCTGATTTTCCCTGATGTTGCGCCAAAGACACGTCTAGATGAATCGATCCAGCGCAGCATACATAGGGAGAGAACAGGCAGTGGGCAGTTTACACAAACTGTACGGCGTTGTTCCGTTGATACGGAAACGGACTTTAATGACGTAGTAGACCAGATCTACAGAAAATAGTGCTAATGACGTGCTAGTCACAGAGACCAAGCATTTTGTGAGTTGTTTCGTGCTAATGCATATCCGCATGCATTTTAAATCAGTGAATCATCCTTCTGGGACAAAACGGTCTACATGAACCTAACACATGAGTACGGACTACCGAGTGTATCGTTGACCATGAAGCTCGACACAGACCGAAGGATGATTTCTCACCCTACGATGCTGAGGCTTCACTCACCTGTATGCCAGTCATAAATATTCACCCCCACAATCTAAGTGCCAAGTGGTGTGCCTCACTTTCATGTTGCTGTGGAGCAGTTTTCATCGGACACGCAAGAATGCGTTTTTCAGGAATGATTGGTGAACTCCATCCTTTTTGGTTGTTGATGGGACAGCAACGAAAAAATTTAGCCTGAATAGGGCATACTGAAAAAGGGTTGTTCGCCACCTTCTCACTTTTAAGGAAGTATGCAACGGTTAGTAAATGATACACGTTAGAATCAAGGAAATCCGGGTTATGAGAAGCTACGGTTAACATGTAGTAACTATAAATGTTTGGATGAGGTGGCGGAGGACAAACCAAGGACATTTTTTAATGCCTATTCGAAATATCGCGTGCAGTAAATGGAAATTGTTTGGTTGGTGCTATATTTTCCGAAAACGTGAGGATATGTGTAGGGGTTGCAGTGCGACAGTTGGACCCACATGATATGGGCATGAAAACAACCAAACCTGTCATCGTGCGAGTCAACCCCGTGGCCTGATGGTCCATCGTATAAAGTTGTCGGTGCGGTTCGCGGATTCGGGACTCCGAATGGACGTTTCGCTACCGTACTACCGGTTCGGCTTGCGGTGATCCAAATATAAACTTCATTGATTCTGGAATCCTTTCACTCTGACCAAACGAAAGAAACTGTTTGTTCATCTATTACCAAGTTATTCGATGTGAATGTGTATTCGTCCTTAACTGCTGCAGCACGGTGACTGAGTGGCCTAGTGGGCAAGAAATGTACTCATCGGGGTCAAGCTATTCTATTGCAAAACGGGAACGAAACTGCAGTGTGAAGAAAAAACCCAATCATTCGGAACGACAATCGCGCAGCATAAAGATCTGTAGGTGCTGAAGGGAGCCTACGCTGTCAAAGTAAGCTATACCACAACCGGCACTCCGGTGGTTCCAGCTGCGGCTACTCGTTATACTCGAAAACGAACCTTATGCAACGCGAAGACGCAAAACGAGGGCATTATTTCAAAATGAAGATCCTAATCGCAGTTCAGTGAAATGGTACATCCTACACAGTCTCTCAAGAAGAAACAGAGCGGCAGTTATGTTAGGTTGAATCCATCATGCATGAGCGGATCACTGGAAAAAAATTAATCATCAACGATCATCACAGCGTTCTAGCAAGTTAAAAACTGACCTACTTTGAACCAGGGATTTAGTGCAACGTTTATACGACAGCAACTGTTTCCCGACTAAGGTCAAATCAACACCGTGACACGTGGGCTACCTTCGTCAGGTGGTTTTGCGACCACAGGATATAAATTTCCTTTTTAATTCTAGGCGCCTGGAATTAATGAATTCCGTTACGTACCCATAATACGAACAAAGGTCTCTTCAGTTAGAAAAGGAAGAAAGACGAGCTGCGCTCAACATAGTTTTGGTCTCATATACACTAGAATCCACCTGAATGGCACTCACTGCCGTGCGATCTACAAACTGGCCACCCAGCGTGTTCCAGCGACCAGCCAAAACACGACACCGTTCTGCTGTTCGACGCTTATCGGACTCAAATAATCATTTGGTTCAAGTCTAGATTCCGGCAGTATTCCAACTCCTGTACAATCACACCGCTGTATAGTAATAAATGCCACTATTTGGTGTCGACCTTTTTGTCTTTCTCGATCTTTTGCTCTGATCGGTATAACGTTAAGATTTATGGGTTCCAATACGTGCCCCTTGGTCGTAATATGACCACGTAATAATCACAAGCACTAAGCACACGCGAGTCAATAATACACGGTTTGCGGTGATACACTAGAAACAAACCAGATTGGACGACAGTAGCATTCAGGACCGCAGAGTACTTTGGCGATTCTAAAAACGTGTTATTGTCTGGTTCACTGTATGACACTCAGGTCGATTGGGTTTCATCGGATAGAATAGTCCTCCTTCCCATAAAAAAAACAGTTTTGTTGCCCCTCTTAAAATATTCCTTGTCGATGGAATACCTTGTCACCCAGATTTGAATAAACTTGAGTTTCTCCCTGATATGTTGAACTGACAAGACGTAGCTCATCAGACGTGAAAAACACAATAACAAACGAGAAAGGGTCGATGTTGCGTACTGTACTTAGTTGAAATTGCGCACTATTTGTGGGAAGGACTGTGCAGAACTCGAATTAGCTTGAAGGTAGTAAACTATTGGGCTTTTCACACAGCCTAAAATTACTCACTTTCCCATCAAAGATAACGACCATCGAGATTCTGTTTCTAAGAATTACCAGTAGTAAAATTTAATCAAAATAGCAAAATACATAATCCATCTGAAAGATTTGAGGCCCATGACTGTGGATACATAACTGCTCCATCAAGCAGAAAGGATAAAGTGCAACATGGCAATAAAACAGACAAGTTGTCTAGTTGGTAAGGAGCGCGCGGAGAAAGAGCTGAGGATGGTAGAGATAACCAAGGACTTGAGAGTGTTCACCGAGAGGAGCTACGAAGTTTTCAAGTAGTGTTTGCAGACGGCCCGAAAGGGAAATAGAGCACTGTGTATGTTGAAGAGAACATCCATGTCAAACAGATCGGAGGTGGATTTACCTCTATATGAAGCGTGTGAGGCCCCATATAGAATACTGTGCGCATGTCTGGAATCCGCATGTGGCAGAAAACACGGGGGCACCCGAGAAAGTTCAGAAGTTATACAAGGCTGTTAGGGAAAATGCGGGATAACTCGTATGAAGACAGACTAAGAGAACCTGATGTGTTTTCTCTTGCGCGAAGGAAGGTTAGAGTGGACCTAATAGAAACCTTCAAGAAATTGCAAGGGAATAGCCGGAGTTGAGGGGGAGTCTCTGTTCGGTCTGCATACAAATTCACACCTCCGAGGCCACAGTCTCACGTTGAAGAAGAGAGTTGCTACATCGATTGGGACTAACTCATTCGCATGTCAAGCTACCGACCGTTGTAACATGCTTTCCTCATAGTGTAGTATTCTCAGATAGTGTGACAGAGTTCAAGAGAAATCTTAAACAGTTGGCCATCATTCTTTCAGGACCTATAGGGAAAGTTTCGTCTAAGCGAGTTTCCCCAGTGCCTTCCTTCTCATAGATTTAAGCTAGTCAACTTTTCATCATTATTTGCGATTATTGTTATTTATTTATTTAATTACAAAGTTAGTATCTGAAAGTATAGGTTCTACGAACCAAGCCCATATTGTTCTTACACTTATCCTCTGCGTCACGTCTTTCAAGTAAAAGGATAAACTGTGCGTATCGGTGGTGATTGTGAACTTGCGTTCTGACGGCATTGATACCTCGAACTCCACAGCTTTTATCTGGTAACCCTCATGATTACTCGTAGAAGTGGAGAATTTCGACTCTTCTCGTTGCAATTGCAGCCTCAGAAGTTCACTGGTGCAAGAAACTGGACAACTTCTAACTTAAGCCACTTTGTCCTGGAAACTAAATATACTGAACACCTGAACATTCACCCATGCATTCATCAAACAAACGGAAGTCCTGCCTGCAACGACCGTTATCAAGCAGTGTGACGGACAACAGTTTGACCTTGCGGACATTTAAGGTCATGTTGAATTTTAAATCACTGTTTTGGCATCATCCTCACAAACGGAATCTCAGAGATAACAGGTCTTTCACCTAGAGTCCAATTTTGAACCGGCAACAAGTGTAAACCCCTTAGTTGAACAGATCGATCGTACCTCGTGTATTCGCAGTAATAAACAGACCTTACAACTGAGTGGTAAGATAAATATACATCGCGAGAATTAACCATATAAAAAGCACATCCTAATATTTCAGATAACCCGGCAAGATGTCTCCGTCGACCATGAGTCACTGAACCGAACGTCACGGTCTAATTCGTGAATAAACTTGGAATTAGCGTGTGTCTCACGTGACTGTTTCTTCAGCACACCGGTATAACCTATCCAGCATCCAGCAGAATCTGGCTACACATCACACCAACCTTCTGAGTAGGTATGCACTAGGAAATTGAACGGGTGTACATTATATAAACAGATGTATCGATTATACGGATTAGGTGAGATTCCAACAAAATCGGATTGGCGTCCTTTCGTGAAAAAACAGGAAGTGCATTCATCAGTACACCAGAGGCGACCTTTCAAGTCGTTCAAAAAGGATTTTTGCCGTTCATTAGGGGTGACCTGACTTAGGTACAACACGCTTAAAACGAACTGATTTCTCGTTGCGATAACTCAACCATGTTTACTCTGTTTTCGGTCTACCAGGTGATAAGGAGAGAAAGCTGACAGTGTACACATGAAAACTCAGCAGATTTCGCAATTCAACGAATTGTCGATATTTATTTGTAGCAAATTATACAAGAATATTTCGCATTGGATGTGCCACTGTTGACTCAACGGTAGTAATAAGGGTCAACTAGTCGTTATAAACGAAGTTGAATCTGAAAAGAAAGAAATGACACTGTTATTAGAAAGCAAAGAGCTGAAATTGAGGAACAAGGCAGGCGTAGTTGTGTGCGACGATTTTTCCAACATGCATTAGAAGACCAAGCTGGCAGACTGAATGAATTGTGTACACACAGATAGACTTACGGAGCACTGTGATTAGAAAACAAATCTATGTCAATTTCACAATGGCAAGTCTTCTGCAAGGCTTTACGCGATCAAACAAGCAATACCCATAATGATGCTACTACTTACATGTAGCTTCTGACAAAGCTGTGATGATGTAATTGAACACTAGTGAGCATCTCGAACAACTACTCCAAGTGAGAGTTAGGACACTTAACAGTGCCCAGGTGACCGCTGTCAGGTTTCCACATGAAACAATACACTGAATCTCATATACGTGGGCAAAATACTACCAAGCTGTATGAAACTAAGCAGTGGTTGGTGCTGAGTTGACCAGTGGAGCATGGAAGTTCGACCAAAAGTAACTGGTCGCGGTGTGCTTCTCGAGGTACCTCGAATGGATAGCAGAGTGAACATTGGCGGAACAATTTCGTGTGAACGTTCAAACAAGAAAACACTGCAACAATCAACAAGTTTATAAAACATTCATTGATTGCCAGCCACCAACAATGTGGGTACGAAAAAGAAAAGAAAGGAATAAAACCAGGGAAAACAGGAAACAGCTATTTTTAGAGTTTATGGAGCAGCCTAGAGAAGTAATTTTAGATACGGCTATAACAACCATTGGACGGCAAAATGAGTTCCAGTCAGGCAGGTTCGGAAAGAAGACAATAAAGTGCCTACATGTTCTTGTCACTGTGTATGTCGATGAGAAGGGGAAAGGCGTTGGTATGCAGTATGTAAGATCCGAATATTTAGACACATTGAAGCGACATACCGATATGACTGACAAATATAAGCAGATTCACTCTAAAAACAATAAACACAGCTCATTTCCACCTCCAGCAAGTTGAATAGCTGATAGTAAGCAATTAGAAAATAAAGACATGTAGATGACGTTGTGATGATCTGCAACTCTCAGAGTGACAAACAAGCTCCGATAATACAAGAAGGATCAACAGTGAGTCGGTCTGGAGATCGATAGCTAGTGTCAAGTTCAGTAAAATATCCACACATGAGGTTTACAGAGTGAGAAATGTGAGATTAGAAGATAGTAATAACTGTTTACCACTGGATTACCAGAAACACGCACTTCAACACCCCTTATTTTCCAGCAACCTCTCCTGAACACAACTTATTATTGATGTCCTTTCCTATATATAAATATAGCACAGTTGTATAGTAATTTTTGATAGAACGAATATATTCGTCCCACACGCATTCTCATTGTTACATTGGGTTAGAATTTCGGAAAGTGGAGATCCGGTAGTTTTAACGGCCAGGCGTTCGACGTGAACAAAGAACTTATCGTTACCGATTTTTATCGAGACTACACACAACAACAATATAGTCGGGTGCCAGAAAGTATGTATAGTGCTCCCAACCCAAGAGGACAGAAAGCTGATCGATGTGAGGACAGACGGCTAGTATTATCAATATTTCAAAAGTCGTAAAGATTACGAGAGTGTCGTTCCGAACTACACACTAATCCCACAACTCGTGCGGGTTTTACTGAAGTTATGGGGAGAGTTCTTTCTGAGGGGGATCGATGTATTTGGATGCACTGGAAGATTAAAAATGCAACATTTGAATGGAGAAACCGAGTTCAGTCAGATCAATTTTTTTGTGGATTATCATTACATGTAAGGTGAGAAGGAGCAATAAAATCTGAAATCACAACGAGGTGACGACCACTATGAATATTTAGATTAAGCACAAAATTAATAGATGATAAACCAATACGCACGAGCAAGGAGACGAATGGTGACACACTTGGAGATGCACCGTCTAGAAACAGCGTTAAACAAGTTCTACATAGACACCTGAATATTTTATTCACTCTATCTAGTATGTACAGCTTCTGTAAAGTGGTCAAGTGTACGATATTATTTGGGCAATCCGTGTAATTCGTTAGGTTTGTTTTTGGCTTTTGTACCGAGCTGTTCCATTGATACGAGGCACTAGATCATGTGAGGAAGAAACACTTACAACCTGGAAGGAACGGATAAGGGATGAACTGAAACAACCGGAAGGTCGCAGATTCGCGTCGACATCACTGTGCTCCTGAATTTTTCAATAAGGGAGAGGATGTATGTTTACTAACCGTGGATATTCAAGTGAAAAGCTAGGAATAACATCATGACTAACCGACTGAGGACCTGTGGCAAAGAGGAGATGATAGGACCGTAGGCACGCGCGTTATCGAACAACTCGAATAGGGGTGCGGCAACCAGTTTATAATTCGATGGGACAGCGAACAGGGTTTTCTCGGGTAGTTGCATAAGGAAAAGCCTTGTATGCTCCTTCGGCTTGGTCACATGGGCGGGGATATATGGATAACGAGGAGGTTCGAAATTTGGTCGCCACCAATTTCCGATGCAATCCTCCGGGACCCAACCGACAGGCACACCATCAGTGCGACCCAACATCTTGAAAAGAAAGTGAGGGACGGCAAGAATGGGTTAAGAATGTAGAGAGACAAACAATGTGGTATTAATAATCAGGCTTTAGTAGAGGTAAGTAACTGCCTTGGATCCCAATCTCAAGTGGGCGGGGTCCAGAATGACCGACAGCAGTATAATATACAAAATGGAAACACTTAAACTTGTTAAAACACCGTATGGAATACCATTAAGAGAGCTGAGGTGGATAAGGCGACAGAGAACTGACATTGACTCATGTATTAATAAGTTATACATGAGAGTGAAGTTGCGGAAAACAATCACTCTGCCTATCCAAACCCCGACAAAACAGACGATCTAGCAAGGAACCAGTGAAAACAAACAACTTCAATGTTACAGCAAGCATTTGTTCTGTATTACAACAATCAGCTTAGTTTGTGACCTTGCTTGTGTCATTGTGATCAGCCACCTGACCTTTCCTGCTACCTTGGCGTGGTGGTCAGGCTTGCGTGCTGTTTTGATCCGGAGGGCTGTGTTGACTAGGACTTCGGTCCTTGCGGGTTCAACCTTGTCAGATTGGCCCAGGGGGAGCAGCCAGACAAAAAGCATATGCGTG
>QNGE01001794.1:0-10880 GCA_008508345.1 Paragonimus westermani | reverse complement strand
TTTCAGTTTCCTACGGACATCTCTTTTACACTTGTTATATGAACTGCCAGGAGGGATGTTCCGCCTGGCTTCTAACAACTCCAGTGATTTCTCCGAGATCCAATGCTTGTTCATCCCAGGTACCCCCGTGTCGCATGCCGCAGTACCTGCTTCACGAATGGCCTGTGTGATATGGGTCCAGCAGCGATCAGGATCATCGGAGTGAGAACTACTGAGGCAGGTTTCTAAGCTGGTTTGATAATTATGCCTTACTGACGGTACTGTCAGTTTCTCAACAGCCAATCGTTCTTGTCGATGGGGTCGTTTTCCAGCAAAAGTGAGTACGAAACGACAACGTACCAACGCATGATCTGAGTCTAGGTACGTGATCCAATAAGAACGACAGTCCTGAATGGAACCCCGCCACCTATAACTAACAGCTATGTGGTCTATCTGAGACCAGGTCTGACTCAGAGAGGGAAGGCGCCAAGTATAACAATGACGATGCTGATCAAGGTGATCTGGTGCCGACACTTCTCAAAGGAGGCAGGAGACTTTGGTAGTGACCTTGGCTTAGTCACCTCAACTTGAATGGACGACGGAGACCATTCCACTTGGCTAGGATCACTTGATAATAGTTCCAATATTTAATAAAGGTATCAGGGGCTCATGTGGAAACCATAGAGTAAGTAGCGTGACCCCAGTAATTATTAGAGTTCTGGTATCCACTATACTTCGTCGACTCACTACTGTAGCTCGAGAGGCAAACAATAGGGAATATCAGGCGGAGTTTCGTCCTGGGAGGGGACATATAGATCAAATTTTTACTCTTCGTCGAATTCTGGAGCAGCGTCATGCGTACCACCGGTCAACAATTATTGTATTGCTCGACTATAAGGGTGCGTTGGATTCGGTGGGCCGATCAAAACTTTTAGAGCCGCTTAAATGCAGGGATGTGCTGACCAAATTTATGAACATAATGTCAACGCTCAATTCCCATAATTCAGCTCAGGTTAGGGGTTGCGGTTAACTGTTGGGCAGTTTCGACACCAACACTGCCGTACGTCAAGGTTGTCCCCTTTTCCCGTTTTCGTTTAATTTCATCACAGATGAAATAATGGACTGTCTGCGGCATATGCAAGATGTCGGTGTGGACCTCCTACGTGGTGAAAGACTGACCGATCTTAATTATGCCTACATTAAGGTTTTATCGCATTGACAAGAGGAAAGGAGCATAGATAATGATAGAAGTTACTTTACGCCTTGTTAAACATTTCAGAATGAGTTTTGCGGCCTCCAAGATTGTTAAGATTACGTAGGTTTACTGTTAGATAATGAAGTCTTGGAGGTTGTCGACCGATTTGTGTCCTTGGGAAGCTGCATCAGTGGCGACGGGGAGTGCAGGGAACGAAATAGAATGATGCATCTCTAAAGCTAAGGCGGTATTTACCAACATGGAGCACCTTTGGCGACAGAGAGGCATCTCTCCAAAGCTTAAGGATCGCATATATAAAACGACCGTTAAAGGTGATTTACTTTACAGCTCTGAAAGTAGGCCGATCGGAGGAGAAAGCGTGAACTGTCTTCGGGTGTTTGACCATTGAGGTATGCGTTCGATCGCTCGCATAGAGTAGCACCAACGGGTAAGCGTTAAAGAGGTTAGAAAGTGGGTATTTGGTAATAACTGCCAAGCGAGTTCGTTTGCTCCAGCTTTGTACATGTACAGAGTAGATGGCTAGGCCATGGACTAAAGATGCCAGCTAATCATGTCACATCGAGCACTCATTGACAACGCTGCGGCTGACTGGTCCAAAGTGTGAATTGGACAGTTGATGACTTGGCGTTGTGAAGTGAAAGTGTTTACCAAGGGGTTGACCACCATAGGTCGTCTTCGACTCTGGGGCTAACATCCTCGTGACTCATGGAGTCGGTTGCCGGAGAAGTTAGTTGGTATGAGGGCTAATCGGACCTAGCGACATTATTGTTGTTACTGCTCGGGAAAGTTGTTTGGAAAGTAAGTGCACTTAACGAGGCGGGACAGTGGGAACTATCTTCCTGATATGTATGGCATTTAAGTATCATCGAGGAACGCCGAATTGTTGCTATCTTTGATCATCAAACACGTCCTGTCATCGATAAATTGGTGTCCGAGGCACACGCGGCTGGTTTGGAGAATCGATGGGCGATAAGGGATAACCTCTGCACACCTCCTGTGCCAAATAGAAAAGCTTCAAATTGGTATTGGAGATCGATCACATCGGTGTGTAACACATCCGGTCGCTCAAAGAAGGACTAATATAGTACAAAAATCCTCAGCGTAGCCATGGAAGACAGTGCAGCGAACAAGCTCGTTTTCAGTAATTCATCATCAGGTTAAATATGTCGATTTACATGACAATTTTACAAGAAATTATTAAGGGGATAAACGGAAAACGAATGCGGTCTGTCAAATCGATGTCAGGCTGTAATCAAGTAAGCAATTTAACAATGGATCTTGACAGGCTTACAGGGTGAAGGGGTGATCTGGATAGTTCCAAAGCCTGAACGATTCCGTGAATAATTCCCTTGTAAAATTGTGATTTAAATCGTGACGTACTTAGATTAATGATGATTCACTGAAGACGGGCTTGTTCGCCACGCCGTTTTTTGAAGACTGATATCTTGTCGGCGCCACAGATAACACAAATTAACAAGTGCCAAATTCGCTTGACATAAACCACTGGTAACCTCACCAAATATATTATCAGCACCGATAGGAATTCAAGGTAGGTGGGATAACCGACCACTTTCAACAGTCCATTATTGAGAGTGAGCGAAGGTGTAGGTTCCCATCTGTTTTACAATCAAACGTTTTACTGGCAGATGGAAAGGATGTGCCAATCTGACTACAGAAGACCGCCAACCTACCAGTAATACCTCAGAGTTACTCAAGAAGCAACAGGGCACGGGACAATGTTGCTTCCTCGTTCTGAATTTGAACGTTTAGTATCTTGAAGTGTCCCCCCACTTGCGATCGCAATCACGCAGGATGCAATATGAAATTTCGTCTGATGCAAGACAGGATAAGAAGCTAGACAACCTTACCACACCTGCTTCAACCATGAGACGTAAGTCATAAACCACTGTATGGCTTAAACTGGTTCGGGGTGTGAAAACACGTCAGAATGGAAGTATCGGCATACGTCTGGGACACATTTTCGGGATAAAGCGTCCCAAAGCGCGGCTATGACAATTATAAATTGAGACTGGATTGAGTGGTCAATCAATAAAACTGAAGATGTTCCAATGGCAATCAAAGCGGCTAAACAATACAGGACAGTCAGTTCCATCTTTAGCTATCTCGAAAGCTTCCATGCAAATTTAGCGACCTGAGATTATCCAGCCCACCAGAAATCCGGCAGGTAGCAAGACAACCATTATGGAGTGAACAAGAGGAAATTCTCGAAGAGACCGTGGAGTCAACATTGGCAAATGCATGGTATATACATATATGAACTACTGGGAGGTGTTGGTGAATTGTATCATATGAACCTTATATAGTGAAACAACTGCTTAAATAAAGCACGATTCCCAGCGTCCGGAACCAAGCAAGAATTAGTAGTGAACTGGAGTGGGAATTCTCTACGAAGTTCCGGTCGAAGCCGATAAAATAAGCCCTGTAAACAATTGTACACACAAGTTTAAACTGATTTACTACTTAACACTTTTGCGTGTTGACTAGCAGACCAAGGGAATGCAACTAATGAAGAATGAACTGTAATCCACAAGATTCGTTCTATCAACTCGTTTTATTAACTAATAAAACGAGAAACAAACAAATGTTCACTGCATAATTTCCTACAATTCCTTGTAGGCATCCGAAACTTAGCTCAGCGGCGAAGACGAACAACTAACAACAAGACGGTCACGGATCCGAGCCTGAGTTAAGCCCACCGCCTCTGACTAGGTATGGGAGATACGGTAGTTCTCAGATCAAACACCGCAAGTTGAGAAAAGTCCGGAGTAAAAAGGGAACACAACACTTTAAATTCGATCGTCCAGGACAACAGGGAATTTCCGGTTAACAGGACTTAGACCACGAAGCTGGCAAATGTAACAAAATATATGAGAAGACAGATGGGAGATTGTGCAACGTAAGAAGTGCGAAAGATGTGGAGGTGGGAAAGAGGCTGTGGCCGTGAACATAGATTCTGGACACAAGCGCCATCAACCACCATCATTCTACATACCACACAACGTACTCAACGAAGTACGAACATCATCGTCTGAAACCCAACGAGAAAACCAAGAATGACTCACTAAACCAGACTTCAATGTCAATGCAGTCATGCCCCAAAAATACGCCACACACTGGCGATTGAAATATTACGTCATACACCACTCACCGCTTGAAAACAAGGCACAGTGCAGCAAACGGTCAGTTGTCATTCGTAAGATTAAGCCAGGCCAGCAAAGCTTGCGGAAAAGCTGTCGGTAGAGTATGTCCATTCCGTAGACATGTCCGCGAAATTCGCCAACGCTGATACTGTTCCTGTCACACGCCTCTGATGCTTCGAAGATACAAACAGTCAAAACGGGGATACTCTGTGAACAACATCCGCACGGATGGATCGGGCTTCGCACTCACACAATACCCCTACAATAACAACACATCTGGCTCTACATTACGTCAGCGCCACAGATTGCGTAGGGTGGGAAACGCCGCCCAAGCTTTAGGTATAAGACGTGATCTCATCAAGTATTGCACAAGCGCTGATGTAGCTCCTAAGGCACATGGACTTTACGACCACCTTTAACGGTTCACCATCAAGGGTAAGAGCAGCTGTGGACTCCGGCCAGTCTTGCAGCAGCCCACTGCAATTAGAAGGTGCAAAGGCCATAGCAAACTGAAGCCTCTAATCTGGGCTTTCCATGAACTCTCATGCAAAAGAGCGGTGTCGTCTGCATATTCTGTCTCTGAATCGGCTGCCTGGAAGCAATTCCACACTATTGTATTCCCAGTCCGTCAAGTCACAGTAAAGAATCTCGTTTACCGCAAAGATGAATAGAAAAATGGAGGCTGGACAATGTTGTCACACTCCGCTCGAGATGCTTAAGGCCGATGATACAGTGTCATAAGTCGTAATCCGGTTCGAAGCCTCATAGTAAAAAATGTTCACATGCTTCTCGGACGCAACCCTTCTCAATAGACAGCCTCAGGTTGCAGCTCTGACAACTGAACCAAGCGCCAAACCGATGTCTACACAGACAATAATCGTCGGCCATCCACATGAAGGGTGGAATTCAAACAAACAGTTGAGTAGGAAGACAGGGTATGTACAGCCACGGCAGGGATAAAACCCAGCTTCTTGTGCGCAGATATCTTGCTCGCCTATTACGTTCAGTCCACGACGGTTCGACGGCTTCGATGTAATAAGAAGTGAACCAATCCCTCGGTGGCTGCTACATGAAGTGTGTGTGATATCGTTTAAAAAATGAGGGCAATAGTGAACGAACCTAGTTAGTTAGAACAAATTCAATCACATAAAGTGTCCCGGGGCAGAATCATCAGCTATTTGACTGAGGCTGAACCCCCTCTGTAGAAAGGGAAGGGGGGAGTTCGTTAGAGACGAGTGCCACGTGACGCACCAAATATTTCAGCTCAAGTGAGACCTCTGTTTCGAAGGACGCAGAAACGTCAACCGATCTGAGAACACAGGGGATTCCAGGTGCGGACTGTCATCTGAACTGCTGCTGGGGTGACTCGCCCAGCATCCTGAATGTCGTTTCAGCTTAGGAACAGGCTCACCAATGGCTCCGCAGAGTGCCTAGTTCACGCCTGGTCTCCTGCTACGTGCGGCTAAAATGAAATGGAAAGGTCCTTCAGGAATCCCAATAGCAACGGTAGGTACCATCTTGACTGCGCGTTATGTCCATCGTTCCATTCGGGGATCCTGCAGCAGTTGCATTCCAGGTTCCAAGCAAGATCTGGCCACTAAGTATCGCAATATGACGGAAAAATCCTCTACTTTGTGCAGTCAAAACAGGCAACATAACTGTAACATCCGTTTGGACTTTCATCCCACTCTCCGCCTACTTCCCCCTTCTTGTGAGTAGTAAGGTTGGTAGCATAATTATGCCCACATGAAGGTCGCTTGGTCGCCATCTTGAATTTGGACATTTTCTGTCCGTGCTCGACCACTGACGGTCGAAAACTCTCTCGGGACGTACCATTTCGAACGTATGTGACATTTCATATTGATTGCATATATCTACTCATATGTATTTGCTGATATCTATGTATTTTCGACTAAAGAAACATTACCAAGCTGTTTGCGGTCGTTATCTGTTTGATTTGACCTCGGGGTGTTAAGTTTTGTGGTACCCAGCTGGCCTCTGAAGTGAAACAGAGCAGATTCTACAAATTTGTTCAAAACGATGTCCCAGTAAACAGAAGACCTCTACCCGCCAGAACTCTCTCAGTATTCAACAGCTGACACTGTATCTGCCGATTCCCAGGTGGGACAGCTGCAAAGAGAGAGAGAGAGAGAGAGAGAGTAGGGAGTAGAGCTGGCAAAACTCCACATACAGGAAGTGGAAGAAAGGATAGAACTTGAAAGAATGATACAACAGCGAAAGACGTTCAACAGGGATGAGTACGAACGTAAATATCTAGGTGATCTAAATAAATCACCCATTGATACACCAGCCTCCAGCCGCGCGACTGAACGTAAGAAAGACCTACCCAGGCGAGAAATACAGCGGTTTTCTGGCAACCCTAAGTCATACTGGTCCTTCACTAGAGCAGTCGAATCAGGCGTCGAGAACAGGATGAGTGATAACCAAGCCAGGCGGGAATAACTAGTAGAATATTGTGACAGACCTGCGAAAGTCTCGATTCAACATTGCACCATTCTCGAAAAGGATCGAGGTTGTTTAGTCGCCAAGGAAATTCTTCGCAAACGGTTCGGACAGAGCCACATAGTGGCGAGGGCGCATACTGATGAACTTCTGGACGGTCCACGTCTAACGGACAACGACCCTGCAGTGTTGGTCCAGTTAGCTCAGCAGTTGACAGTGTGTGAGGTAACACTTCGGCAACTGAATTACGACTCCAACTCAGCTGCTGACAGTTTGATCACGACTAACGTATATGGTTCTCGCCTCCATTGTTCTGTTTGCGAAAACAGTCATTTCCCTGATCAGCAAATCGACAGAGCAGCGTCTTGAGTTAGTGCGAACTGGGAAATTATGTCCCCAGTGTTTGAAGGTTAACCATATGACCAGAAAATGCAGATCAAATAGGACTTATAGCACCCAAGGATGTGGACGGAAACACCACCGCTACACTCCGACTCGCCTGCTACTGTAATTGAAAAAGCATCCATCGTTACCAACCACCATGCATCTGGGTTTCACCCGCATGATACACCCCAAACATCTACAGATAGATCCCAGGTTGCTTTAACCCTCATTCCTGTTACTTTACGTTATGGAGAGAATGTCATCTAAACTTGTGCATTTCCAGACAACGGGGTGGATTGTGTCCTTATCGACGAGTCACCATTCACCAAGCCTGAAATGCAGGGAAGCGAGAGGCAACTCAAATGTTGCATGCTTAATAGAGGGACCAGGTTTGAATCGGTAGCCGTCCAAATCGATGTCGCTTCTGTTGATTCTAAGACGGTCATTCGTATTGAGCAAGCATGGTCAGTGAAGATGTTGCCTAAATTACGTACATTTTGTCCGAATTCTCAACAGTTATTGTTATGGTCGCATTTGAGGGATATATCATTTAGCCCACACTCCAACGACAATATCGGTGTATTGATCGGATGTGACGTCCCAGAAACGCACTGAGTCATCGATCAGCAAAAAGGAAAGAAGCGCGAACCATATGTGATTAAGAAAGTCCTAGGTTGGATGCTAGTGGGTCCAGTCGGTAGGTCAGTCAACGCCCGGACAGCGAGTGAACTTTGTAGGTATTGACGCGTTACAACTTGGAGAAACAACGGCAACCCTGTAATAGGTAAATTAACGTAACTCCCGATTTTTGGACTACATCTGTGGAGTGAGCGAACTACCTATTTTCGTGTTGTGGGCGTCAAAGTTTCATAAACTACAATCAATTTCTTCTCGATCACGTCCTTTTTGGTAGCAGGTTTCACATTTGTACTACTGTTTAATTACTCGTTTTTTGTCGCTTGTTATTATCTGCAGCGATCACGCATAATCCAGTGTGCTTCTCACATATGCGTTGAAAAAAAACATATTATTTGTTTATTTATTTATTTACTCATGTACCAACAAGACCCCGTCGACGCAAGCCTCGTAAAGGAAAGGGAAATGTCTGTGGACGATGGAGACTTCAGTAAGTTTAATTGACGGTCATTACGAGGAAGCCCTCCCTTGGCTCCCTGGACCCCTCCTGCCACTTGACAACAGGTCCATTGCTCTGAAACGCCTGCAGGTGCTACGACAGCGCCTTGTGAAATGCGATGGTTTGGCACAGCACTATGCTCGCGTAATGGGCGAGTATATCAGAAGGGGCCGTGCCGAGTTAGCTCCTGTGGATGAGACAGGTAGTTGTCTGCCTCGCTATCGCGTGTCCCATCCTCCTAAGCCATAGAAGTTGTGAACTGTCTTCGACTGCGCAGCAAAGTGTTCAGGTAAAGCCCTAAGTGACCAGCTGCTATCGGAGCCGGATCTAACAAATTCATCGAATGCTGTGTTGCTGCGATTTGGAAAAGAGAAGATTTCGGTCATGGCAGACATCAAAGCAATATTTCAAGTTCGCGTGCCAGATAATGACCGCGATACACTAAGACTTCTTTGATAGACGAATGCTGGGATGCAATGCTCTCCGACAGAATATCGCATGTACGTTCCTCTATTCGGTGCTGCTTTTCTCCTAGCTGCGCTCTGTTTGCTTTGAGGAGAAACATTCCAGACAATGTCAACCACTACAACGCACGTATCCTACGGATTGCAAAGAACTTCTATGTGGACGACTGTTTATTCAGTACAGCAACCGTTGATAACGCTAGAGACTCCGCCAATCAGCTAAAGACTCCATTGGCGAGAGGCGGCCTCAACGTCACAAAGTGAACAAGTAACGACGAGAGACTATTACCACTGCTACCGGAATCGGAACATACGGTATCAACGTAGCCACTTAACCTGGTCGAACCCAACGTGCAGTGGGCATTGGGGTTGAAGTGGGACCTCAAGAATAACGCTTACAGTTTCGAACTGTCACCGATGGACAGGCCGTTTACTCGAAGAAACATACTTTCCTATATTTTTTGGTTTACGATCCACTTGGGTACACTGAGTCTGTCACATTGAGTGCCCAATGGATATTCACGCAACTATGTAAGTTGCAAGTGTTATGGGACGATCTTATTGAGGATGATAAACTAGCTTTGTGGACAAAGTGGATAGCAACACTATCGTGCCTCAACCAGTTTTGTTTGCAAAGGTGCATTAAACCCCACGGAACAGAACGCTGTAGTGATTTCCAGCTGCATATCTTCAGCGATACTTCTGAGACCAGATACGGCGCAGTCGACTCTCTCGTGATGTCCGACGATTGCCAAGTCAAACAATGCTACCTGACAATCACGAGATGGCTCGAGTACCTCCCATTTGCTTGACAAGTATACCCCGGTAGCCGTCGTTGCGGTTAAACTGGCCCAGCTGATAGAGCGCGAGTTGGAATTACCAACCGAATCTACTACGTTCTGGACTGACTGAGAGATCGTTTTGCATAGTGTACGAAATTCTTCCAAGCGATTCCCGACCATTTTTTTTTAATCGGTTGGCCACAATTCACGAAGCTTCTCGACCAGAGCAGTGGCGTTAGGTTGACACAAAAAGTAATCCAGCAGACCTTGTATCGCGCGGCATCTATGCCCACGAATCTCAGAAATTAGACAGATAGTTATATGGCCCTGAATTCCCATGCAGTAAGGGAAACAAATGGCCACGTCCTGCGGAAACCGAACCAGACACAATAAAAGAGGTTGAACAATTTTGCAATGCCGCTACTATCCAAACTCTAGACCATTCACATAGCATCGTGGGACAAACTACTACGAACGGTCGCATGGCTTATTCGATATAAGCAGTCAGTATCTAAAGGAAAATAGACGGTCCGCACAGGAAGACTGACCGCTTCAGAACGTGACGAAGCAACGAATGAGATATGTAGGCTGGTGCAGCAAGTATTTTATTGGGAATTGAAGAAACTTCAGACTCACTGGTGCAGTGAAGAGACGATAGATACATTTCGAATCGATCGAAAACGTCCTCCGTAATGGTCATAGCCCATTTCAAAGGCTGAATCCATTGTTACTCAATGGTGTTTTACGTGTAGGTTGGGTGACTACAACAATCCTCTTTACCTTATGATGCGAAACACTTGGTCATTCTACCTGCGAAACACTTTGTGACCCGTTTATTGACTCGTCACTATCACATCAATGACCATATGAGATTAATTTATATTCTGTCGGCTATACGACAACGATACTGGATAACAACAGCCAACAGGGCGATCAGAAGTGTTCTACATGACTGTTACCAGTGCCGCCGGTGGCTCTCCCAACCGTGTCAAAAGGCCATGGCTCCACTTCCTGTTGATCGGACTGAGATGGAGGTGTGCCCATTCACTACCACTGGGGTTGATTATTTTGGACCCATTTGTGTTAAACGAGGACGCGGAACTGAAAAGCGCTATGGCTGACTCTTCACGTGTTTCAGCACGAGGGCAATACACACTGAGGTGTCGCACC
The DNA here is from genome assembly GCA_008508345.1 of Paragonimus westermani. Taxonomy (NCBI): domain Eukaryota; kingdom Metazoa; phylum Platyhelminthes; class Trematoda; order Plagiorchiida; family Troglotrematidae; genus Paragonimus; species Paragonimus westermani. The sequence goes on along the minus strand of QNGE01001794.1, from coordinate 126 downwards.
CGTTGGATACTGATTCATTTCCATGTGTCTTTAATCGATTTGTTGCCAAACGAGGCTGCCAGTGAAGACTATACAGTGGCAACAGAACGAATTTTACGGGAGCGTCCGAGGATGTCAAGAAACTGC
>QNGE01001793.1:50649-143379 GCA_008508345.1 Paragonimus westermani | reverse complement strand
GAAAATTGGTAGTTCAGGTCAGTTACATGCAGAATATTTCGCCACCGTGAATAGTTTAATGACGCATTAGAGCTTTTGACACAATGTAATCGTCACTCACACCATAGTGAAATGTCAAACTCAAGGTTATCCAACCATTCAAGCGTGTGCAACTAAGGCCTGTTCATGGTCGGATGTTTTTCCACTGAAAGGTGGCCCGACACCTCCACGTGTGGTTTCGTGAATTGTTTTCTGGTTTCTAACCACGCCATCATCATGCAACACAAACGGATGTGGCTACAACAGAGAGTTGCGTGGAGACTCCCTCAGAACCTGCTTTGAGAAGAGACACTGCAGTGGCCATCCTACCATCAACGACTCCCTCACATGACGCGGTGACAGGCCGATTGGCAAATCTTGTGAACGCACCAAGGCCTCAGCTAAAAGTGCAATCCGTGGGGCATAAATTGCGTTTGGTCCGGAATGCCCCAGAGGTCTGGTGTTAGAAAGTTAGTCTCTTCCTCGAACGATGCGTTTGTGAACAGTTTGCTCGAGTCAGCTTGCGGCCTGACATGTAATTGATCAGATTGTTTAGACGTGTCCTCGTGGTGCACAATGGCGAACTACGGTCCTCGGTGTGCCGTAGTCGCTTGCTCGATAAAAATGATCTGCATAAAGACGAGCACAGTTCTACATGCTCAAAATATCACGCATTTAAGTGTGGATTAAATGGAGATATTAGTACGCGAATCTCTTCATGATGGTGAGTTTCACCTATGGGTAAGTTTTCAGAGATCAGAGCAGTTTGAACATTATAGTGAGAGTTGCACCCGTCCACATTTGGCACTTTGTAAGTGGACGCACACTGAAGAATCAAGCCTTCATCGTGTGAGAGTGATAGACACTAGTCCACGAATCGAGTACTGCGAGAACGTTCTTCTGAACCAAGTTTGCGCAAGGCTTCGGATTCTTTACTCTGAGAGCAAAATAGTCTAGCGTCCATTATGCGCACAACCTCGTGAATAACTCGACGTTTCATATAATGTAAAGAAAATGTAGGTGGCTGATTCGGAACATGTGAGTTCTGAGGAAATGGGATGGTTTTCCATGATAGTTTACATTAGGAGCGTATCAAACATCCTTCGGTTTCAAAGATAAGTGAGCACTCAGCGAGTAACTAATCCATTCAAGCAGGAAGGTCGAATTACAGTGGAACCCATTTTATTGATATCAGCTAAATTCACCAAAAGCGATAGAAGACATACATCGCGAGATGTTANCATTCACTTAACTTTTGGTTCTGTATGAGGTACGTTTACTGCGCTAATTATCAACGAGTTGCTGAAAACTTGAGCAAGTTAAACGCTGATTTCCGAGCATCCGAGATTTGAAAATGTGCACTGACGATTTCACGTGACTTGACTTGGAAAGATCCTTAGTAAGAAACACTCACGCACTGATGATGTCACCTCGCTTGGTGATGAAACGTTTGCAACCTAAATACCAAGCTCGGCGAACATATGAATACAAAAAATAGCGGAATCTGTTGTAGTAACATTATAGATGGACGAAGTGAGGAGCAGGTTGGACGCGCATACCAAGTCCAGCCTCCCCGCAGTTTGGTCATCAATGTATTTAAGGCGCAGTGAAGTCACGCTTTTCCTCTTGCGTTTGTAAAACGCATGGTTATCACTAACTTCATGTTATTCACACGGTTATGACTAGGGAAGTTTCGAGAATAATGAAATTTACCAGTTTGCTTTATTTGTCGTAAGCCGTCCAACGCGGGTTCTAATGGGTGTAAATATAGTCATCTTTCTTTCAATTGTGTGGAACTCACAAATCCTGTGAGTCGGTGGACAAAGTCGAATGAAGATCTAACGTATACGTTTGTGATGTGACTAAATCTGTAAGCAGCATGCTTATCAGGACAACTCTGAGACTAGCTGTCGTCTGCTGACGTGAGTTTGGCTCCTATATAATTGTCCATGCTCGGATTATGCTTCTTTATCCAAGTATGATTATCCCAAAGATGTATTGCGTGTTTCGCTTACCCATGAACCGTTTTAAGTCGCCAGTGGGTATCTTAATGCATTTTGTTCAGTCTACTCCATATTCCCCTAATGCAGTCCGGTACACAATGGGGTACACGTAAACATCGTGAACTTCTTCCAACCTGTACACTTCAAATAATTTCAGTGATATACATTTCATCCACCTCAGGGTTATTGATTAAATTTAACAAGTGGTAGCCGTATCTGTTATTGATGAGATCAGACAGTTTAGCCTCTAGCCACAAACAAATGTGACTGAAAGGTCATATATGATGATTCTGTCCTGTCACATGTGAGATCAATCGCACAGTGGTCAGCGCAGTTGCCTCATAAAATTGTGGCCGGAATTCAAATCCAGACTGTGGCAAGAGTTTGTGATACAAATGAGATCAACCAAGAAGCTCTCTGGAAGGTTCACCTGAATGTGAAAGCTGTGATCAACCGTGAGTGATGTTTAAACTAAATAATGAACAAATAACTTTGTGCAACCCAACGTGCTGTAGAAGACAGGTTAGTGAACTTACTTTCAAAAACATCAAAACGTTCGGCGGTATGATAAGATTAGTACAACTTGACATTCGACGGTAAATTCTAGAAGGGTTGAAACAAAGTTACGAAGAATTAGAAAGTTTGGATTCACATACTTAACTAGATCGTTAGGAAGCTTAGTATGCGTGTTATCAATACAGGAGAGATACTGATAAGCATGTTGATGTACACATCGTGGATGGCTAGATAAACTCTTTCTATTTAGGTTGTTGGTAATCACGCTTTGACTTGTCCTCTCAGTTTTTGATGAAGCACCACATAGTTGACTTAAAGATCAAGCTTCAAGTTCTGCTTCCTTCTCTTTGTGGTTACCTGGTCAAAGAATTACGTTGTTGTTGTGGCATAACGCAGCAGTGATTAAACTGTTTCATTTACACTCAAGTATGTGTGATTTTGTTGATTACTGTGGGCTACACACTGTGTCGTTCCTCAAGGTAAAATGTATGCCTGGTTTGAACAACGTCAGCAGTCACCCTCACGTTCCCAGTCAGATTGCCCGCCCCCTCCTCAAGTGACTGTTTCAGACAATGGTGCCGACAAGCAACTAATCAAACAAGTTACAAGAAACGTCGAGTCATTTTAGGCCAGATACACCCTGTCAATCCAAATAACTATTTCACTGTTGCGCAAAGTTAATTCCAAACTCCTAACCATTAGTGTAACTGAGCTGACTGAACTCAGATGACCAAAGTTTAACGAGTAGCTTCCTTTCACTCCTGCAACCAAACTATCCTTGCCGTACTAATCCCCTCCGTTTATTTCGTCTATGCAATGTTGGCATATAGTACCATGTATGCATTCGAGTCGTATCTAACTGACGCACTGATGAGAGTAGAAAAGATAAATCAGTAACCTGTAACACAGTTTGTTGCCCTCATTATATAGATAAGAGAGATTAAGTGCACCTTAGTACACACGTGGCCACCACGGACCACCCAGGCTCACTCACATTCCAGTTACATTTATCAACCTTTGCTGACGCATCTTATGATCTTGGGGGCCGTCCAGAGCCTAATTGTACCCGTCGATTTATTTAGGAGTACTGTGACGTGGCAGGCAATCAATAGTTTGTTACTCAACCAGGTGAGTTTTGTTCACGAACTAGTTCTTCTTGATGCTCATTCTCAAACCGACACTCCACTACCGGTTTAAACGTTGTTTAGGAAGGGATGATCTAAATGAGGGAAGGGACCATCAAACTCTCACTTTACTGGCTAATCTCTTATCAGCTTGGTAGTCAATTACAACCATTGCTTGTGACCAGGGAATTCACGTACTTCGGTCACAACTTGTTTTACATATCGTTGGTGTGGCCGTAGCCGAAAGAAAGTAGCAAGCTGAAATGGAACAAGTCCATCCGTAAAGAATTGGAGTGAACCAATGTGTAACTCTGTTAAGTAGTACGCATTTACCTTGCTTGACAAACTATGAGCGCTCCTCCTTCAAGGAGATCGGTGTTCAGTGAAGGAAGTATCGAAGAGCGCCTTCAGAATTAGTGGCTAAAACACACATACTGGTAAAATGCTAAACGCTGGTTCTTACTTTAAAATGTAGAATTTCAGGGTTACCGAGTTTCATGCAAGCTATTTGTTTTTAATACAGATAAGCAGCATATTTGGAAACAATATAAAAGCGAACCAAAATAGTTAGAATCCTAAACTGCTTGACAGGGGTTAGTGCAAATCAATCGCGAATATGTCAGTTTGTATAAAAGTTTGCAACTGAGAAGCGGTCTGCAGTTATGTACGGAATTATGCAAACACCAAATGTTGAACCGATTGCTCTGTTCCAGAGGCGACTTACTCAGCGTCACGTGTGATTCTAACAGAAGAAAATGTTAGGAAATTGGTAAAAATGTTTAAAAATTATACCCTCGTAATAATGCTAGCTTTCTGATAGTGAACACTTCTGTCTGCAGATTCTGTATGGAAAGGTCAGTTTCTTGCAGAACTGTCATCGACTGACCACTGAGTGATATACATTACCCGAAACATGTAGTGCTCTCAGTAGAAATATGAGAAACCTGCAACTGCAGACGAAGACACACCTAGCCTTTGAGCGCCAGAGGCTCTACCAAACGGAGTTGCCTGAAGCTAGGAGAAATTAGAATGGACAGCCAGCCATGTCTTCCCACTAGTGAATTTTGTGGGGACTAAAACATTACGCCAACAAGGCTTACGAACACAACATACTTTTATAGCCCCAGCTACCAAATCCACAATGGCGAGCTATGTCAGGGTTGATAGCAAACCCCGGACTTCACTGAATCACTCAAGTCACGACAACTTCCGTCTGTGGTGTAAAGATGAGTTGGAGCAGACAGCTTGCACAGGCCGGCCATGTTGTTGAAGCAACACTTGTTTGTGGGTGCAAAAGAGTACAATTATTCACTTCATTCCGAGCAAATATGGGAACTTGATCGCACACTTATCTTAGTATCAACCTTCTGGTTCGTATGAGACACGAGACGGTTTGTACACGGTGCAGTAAGTTGAATGGTAAAGGTCAACAGACCTGGTACACTAGTTTACTTAGTTATCGATGGAACTTTGGCTTATTACCCGGCACTACCATCCAACATGCTTGTTGTCAATTTCATAAACACTCCATTACTAGGAAAACATAAGTTTAAAACACTGAGTTCCCTTGATGCAGTTCACCAATAGCGATAGAAGACATACATCGCGAGATGTTAACATTTCGTGTACTCTCTTCATTCACGAACGTAAAACATTAGAACATATAGGACATGCGGTTGGCAACACAATAAAAAACATTCAACCATTGAGTTTACATGAAACAAAGACTGTCGTCAGTTCCAGGGCAGACGAACTGCGTGCAAACGGATACCCGGAGAAATTCATCGATGTTCACAGCCAGAAGAGACTGACAAAGTCTGTCGTGAGTACGGTTCCCAAGAAGCAGGTCTTTTTGAACCTACCCTTCAAAGGCGATCATATCACAACCGACGTAAGGAAAAAATTACAGTCTGCTCTAACTCGAACATTCCCTGCGGCTGAATTGCGATGGTTACTCACAACTAGGAGTGTCACTCAGCTTATTCGTAGTCTTGACCTACCGAAATGTTCTGTCTCATGTAATCTATCAGTTCACTTGCATTTACAGTGACATCTATATCGGCAGAACAAATCGATGGCTACGACAATAATGGCTGAACATATGCCTAGGTGGTTGATACACGACATGACGCAACGGACATTGGCAACAGAACGACTGAGCCGAAATGCGACCTCATCCATCACAAAGCACGTCATGGAAACAGGTCACGTTGTTGACCCGGCCAACTCGTTTCAAGTTCTGTTACGTAATAAGAATCCCAAGTTTCTCGCTCTCTCCGAGGTGATGTTGTTCAATACTCACCGTCCAGCTTTGTGTGTGCATAAACTGTTGACTCACGCAGTTTGTCTGCCCTGGAACTGACGACCGTCTTTGTTTCATGTAAACTCAATAGTTGAATGTTCTTGATTGTGTTAATAACCCCATGTTCTATGTATTCTAATGTTTTACGTTCGTGACTGAAGAGACTACACGAAATGTTAACATCTCGCGATGTATGTCTTCTATCGTTATTGGAAAACGTAAGTGTAATTCTACGATAGATTAAAATGTCACCGTACAACCGTCACATCCATCACAGCTATTATAATACACGCAAGATGATTTTTGTAGTGCACTACGTACAGCTAATCGCCAGCGATGGACCTGTATTCCTGGTAGTGATAAATTACTGGTCAGGGTGGGCAAGTAAAATGATGACCGATCGATTTATCGATCAAGAATCAGCCAGTCAGAAATTAACCGGTGAAAGTACTATGGTGCAACCTAGTCTGCGTTAATGTGGAGGGAGCAAGAACATGGTACGTTGTTAGTCGCTGCGCTTGTCGTTTTTATCTCCGTGATGAAAAGCAGCTTCGACACTGCCTGTACATTCTGATGTCGATGCAGTTACTCGCTTCGCGCAATGCCACACTGAACCTCTCATTGCACAACTCATAAGGATGGATGAGGGCAGGTTGTCAGTGAACAGATTTTATATGAATTCCTTCTCTATGACCTTGCTAAGTCCATGGTTGCCCGTCTTATGGAGGATTACTGCAGAAACCAGAAGCAGCTTCTAGACACTAACAGTTAGCGAGCTTTTGTGCTGCGCAGAACTGCCAGCTGTCTAGCTCTCAACTACCTTGCCATATTTGCTCCACGCGTTTAAGTTTAGTAGTATGTATAACCATCTACTGTTGTAATATAATACGATCGGGTAGCGAGTATGGTCAGGATGAACGGTCGCACTATACTACTCATGCTACTACTCAGTGTTCAGGCTGGAACATGTATTTGAGACACTGAAGCGAAGCGGAAAAAACACAAGAGAAAACTTTGGAGTGTACTTCGGCATGAAATGCATTTTTTTCCATACGTAAGCCGAGCACTGACAACCATGGCAACTGATAAGATCTTGGATCAAAGTTATATGCAAATGAGTGTGACTGTCAGTTTTGGTGTTGAAGCGTATGCCCCACGTGTTGATTATCTGGCAACACAGTCTTTTCACCATCCACATTATTGACTCACAACACGATTTCTTAGGACTATTCCAACTGACTAGTGTTCCTCCGTGGTGTTTAAGTTGTAGCATGATTCGATAGAGTCATCCAGTGGTTATTACTTCCGTTACGCTACTTCAAAGATGATGAGATGGAGAACGTTCTGTTTGTTCTTTTTCAGGGCAGGAAGCACGTACAACTGCTAAACGACTTCATTTCGCTTTCTGTAAGGTCAAAACTCTCATCTTCTGATCAAGTTAGGATACACGTTTACTTTGCTTGTGAACCTTCCAGAATGAAATCTGGGGGAATTTACTTTCTCTCTCTCCGAATTAACGCATGCGTTTTTCGACGAATTTTTCGTGTACCGGTCGCTTTTTCTGAAGTTTTCACAACTGCTCTCAACTTGACCGTGAGGAGCTTTATACACCGAACACCAATAGAAAGAAGTAACTGTGCGCCAGTTTGCCGCTTGGTTTTGTGGGATACAAATGCAGATTAACTGGCATCCGAATCACACTCACCTCGGTTACTTTGCGTGTAGAGGTGTAGTGACGATTGTTATTTTGATGACGGCTATCCACTACTAGTTGTGCGACATACATTTCACGAAATCAGTAACTCTACCCAAAGAAAGCAGTCGTTAGCATGCGGTGAGTGGGAAGCGTGGTTACAATCATTGCATCGGTAACAAAGTTATTAACACCAATCTAGCTAAAACTTTGCGTAACAGAACACATTAGAATTCAGAGGTTGCCATCATACACGAGGTGGACGCGGGCACACATACACACACAAATGATATATGCAGCTACCCTTGGAGTTTTTAAATACCAACTTTAGCCAGTGGACTGGCCAGTTCACGTAGGCCTAGGAACAGAAGAAATTGCGCTTCTTCAAGATAGAGGTCGTCACAACTCTGTGTACACTATTTATCTCGTAGTATGGGTGCTATGACGTTGTTGGTTTTCGTCAGGCTCGCAAGAGGACACTGTAGAATAACTGATTTTTTAGAATGCAGATATAGCTCTGGTGTAAGACATTTATCTACCCAGTTACCAGATTTCTTTCGCAGTCCCGTTTATATAATTTGGGTGGGAACCAGAAGCAATAAGTTAGACATCCTTTCGACTTGGAGGGCTGGGGGCAGGATATCACAGAGGACAACAAATAGCCGCCATGAATGTTCAGAACTACACTTCCTTGAGACCTATTGTTCACTCAGATTTGTCACTCGAGCCAATCCACAAAATTGTGCACCCACCCACTGTGAGTGACGCCACGGTCACTCCATATTTCATTTAGGTCAAAAACACTAAGCAACTAAGAATTTGACGTCTACGTCTTACTTCACACAGACCATATGAGCTAATCCTGTTCACCCAGCCTTATACCACCGGGCATTCAACCATGTCAATTCACTGTAACTCTGAGAGACGAGACACTACTGGAAGTGCCATTACAAGCATTGGGGCTATCTGTCTGGTAAGCCAACCACCGGTTCTGCAGCAATCACTGAGTTTACCTAGACGATAGTTGAACAATGCGCTTCCATTACCGTTGGACTTGACCGCGTTAACTGTTTTTGTTGAGCCACACTGTCCTTTAAAATAACAACCCCACCAACAAAACAATTTTCTTTGCTTAATGCAACATGGTTATCTTGAACTGGTCAGTTGGCTAGTAAGTCTATGAGGTAGTCTTGCAAAAGTTTGTTTGATTGTCTTAGAAAAGCAAAGGAGATTTGGTTGCTTTTTCCCATAACATGTTTTCAGGACATGTAAAATGTACTTGTTTGTATGACATTTTCTGAACCACGTTTCCGCAAGAAACGGATTCTGGTGACTTCTTTCCAATGTATATTCGATTTCCCAATCAATCAATAACGTTTGCAACGCAACTTTATTAACCCTCGGTCATAAACTTACGAGTACACGGATTCTCATGCATACGGGATTTTAAAAAGGAATTGAGCTAAAACTGTCCATTACTCACTGTTAAACGTTCACATCTGAACCCCGGAAATGTCTCAATAGCACTCAATTGACGAGTGCGGTAAAATGTGTGCACAGTTCCGTGATTGACAAAGAATCTATTGGTTAGGCGACGAGAAGTTGGCGTGACTCAATTCAACCAATTGTCGTTTTATCGCCCATAAATTTCAAACAAATTACCGTTTTATATTTGGGTCAACCAATCGCGTTTCATTAAGTGAGTGCAGTTCATTAACGGTGCTTAGCAACTTTGGTGAACAGAGGAGTTTAGGTTCCACATTCGAATTTGTGAGGCTAGTGAATTGTCAACGTCAATTATATATCGATAACTGTGTGTTCAATGCATGTAAATAAGCTGTTTTACCCGTTGGGTTAGTCAGAGGTTAGCAACACTCGTTAACACAGAATAAACTCAACACCCAGCATGAGTGATCACCGTTCAAGAACTCACTTCGTCTGTCGGAAAAGCCTGCCTTGGCACAAAATGTCAAGGTAAATGACGGGTTAAATGCATTTATCGCAAAGCTAAGTAAATGTATGAAAAACTAATGGATAAGTGGAGTTTTTGGCTACTTTGAACACACGTTATGAAAACAAAGCTGTTAAGAGACACTAAACTAGCTCGTTGACAGTCATTCCGGGCAAAGTGAGTAGACAGAATTTACATATTTTGCATTCACTGCTGATCCAGGTCCATTTGAGCCTTAGCCCGACCAAGCTGGGCCAGGTTTTTGAGAAATGGATAACCTATCCCATATAACACACCCAGCATATCACAGTCGATCATACGTGATGATAGGGGCAACGTGCTAACTGAGTTACCACTAGATGAGTTAGCTATCAGTGAACAACCTGATAGAGTGAAACTGAACTGGCAAGGTAGCGCTGGCTTGATACGGAAAAACGAGGTGGTGATAGGATGAAGCTTCGAAATTCATATGTGAGGATGAATGTTACACCAACTTGATGCTGCTAAGGGTATGTGATTAAGAAGAAACCAACTGTTAGAGGGCCGCATTTTTCATCCAAAACCGATTCCTTCTCAGAGTAAACGGTTTAGTTTAATGAAAACGAACAGAAAGTCCCAGAAACATCCAGAGGCAATCCTCGCGATTTTTTGTCTGGTCGGCCTTCATTCATCTACGTTCATTGGTAGCTTAGTGACCTCAGCTACAGTTTTCAGTAACTGTCTTTCGATTTTCTGATTCCAGAATGTTTGTGGCTCACTGTGGACCATATAACTAGCCTACAATTCCCTTTCTGTCGCACACGTTTTGGGGTGGAACAAGTTCGCTTTTCTCACTCGCTTTTGATTTGACTCCGGAGCAATTAGCTGACACAGTCCTGTTATTCTCGGGACCAAGATTTTTTGTTTTGACTGTCTCATGGCAGAAAATGTTTTGGGGATGTCGAATGCCTCAAAAAATGTCCAAGTAGCCGGTAATGAGTATTTATTACTCTTTTAAATTCGGATGTCGCTTTTTCACGCAATTATTGTACCATCTTTCTCATTTATGGTGTCGATTAACTTAGTGGATGCTGGCTCGCTGGTTTATGACCTAAGACGCTTTTCATGCGCTTCATTGAACATTATTCACAGGGTCGCTTGACGAGCTATAAATACACAAGAGCTCCGCTTGTAATTTTTCTTTGGACTGAGACGGTAGAAGCTCTCTTTCTGTAGACCAGTGTTTTTTCTTCATAGTCGGCTTGGGTATCAGGGTTACTACAGCGCGTACAGTATTATTACGTCGTAGGGATCGTTACAGCTCAATTGTGTTCGTTCGGTCGTTCCGCAATATAACAAAATGCGAATCNCGGATGTCGCTTTTTCACGCAATTATTGTACCATCTTTCTCATTTATGGTGTCGATTAACTTAGTGGATGCTGGCTCGCTGGTTTATGACCTAAGACGCTTTTCATGCGCTTCATTGAACATTATTCACAGGGTCGCTTGACGAGCTATAAATACACAAGAGCTCCGCTTGTAATTTTTCTTTGGACTGAGACGGTAGAAGCTCTCTTTCTGTAGACCAGTGTTTTTTCTTCATAGTCGGCTTGGGTATCAGGGTTACTACAGCGCGTACAGTATTATTACGTCGTAGGGATCGTTACAGCTCAATTGTGTTCGTTCGGTCGTTCCGCAATATAACAAAATGCGAATCCCGTCAAGTGCGCTTGTATTCCGTGACCAATCCAGCTTACAGTTTTGGGGTTTACAAGAGAGGTTGTCAATGACAATCACTTAAGACGGTTACTTAGAACGAACCACATTGGTCAAAAACCGTTCTTTCGAAGGCACACTCAGTATGATTAATTGGTTGTTGTGAAAGTTCTGAAAGTCCTGAGTGCATTAATTGTTCGGCGAAACATTGTCCAGCTGAAGCATGACCGTAGCTTGCCTGTTCAGTTTTCCTCTTGGCATAATGTGAGCCGGTGACCGAGCACCAAAACGAATAGTTATCTCATCGGCACCAAAACTGCGTATGTTTGACTATGTGGCGCCAGCTGTTTCGCGTGTGCAGTTTTTTTAAAATACAGATTCCACCCAAGAAACCCTGTTTAAGCTCAAGGGAACATTGGTCGAAAGTGGACAGAACATATGTGGGAACAAATCCTTGTGGAAAAAAGGTTGTTTTTGAAATGATGGCCTGATGTTGAAGGTTAACCGATGGAAAGAACGACCGCCTCTCATATTCTAATAGACAGAACGTTCTTTGGAGTTAGGTTTGTGGATAATCTCAAATGCACCTTCCTATTGGCAGACAGTCAACTGTTTTTAATGTCTCCAAATGTATATTACTCATTTACGATTTTACTGCGCTGATAGTAACATTCGAATTTCATGAGAGAAATTACTGATCATAAAAACTATTTCAATCGGAACTGTGGGTTGACAGCGAAACAGACCGCCGCATAGTTCAAGGTGTCTAACAAACCTCCCAACTAAACAGGATAATGGTAAACCAACGAAGAATTACTCGTTTCGGAGAGTGGTGACTCACTGTACGCGAAAGACGGATTCAGTGAATTGATCACTCATGAAGATGACGAGAACTGGATGTTCAGTCCGTCCGAGTATAATCATACGAGCTACCACACGAATTGCTAAGTATAAGGATTGCAAAGCTGTTCAGAGTCAAGCAAATCGTACCCCAAACCCAGTTCACCTCATGTAAAAATCGATAACGAGTTAACAACCAACAAGCGCAACCATTAATCGTACATTGTAACAGGCTTCATTGATTTGTCCTTTGATTTCCGGTCAACCGGTTTGATTGTGGTTTTCTCTGAAAAATTGGTACTAGTCTGTCAATAAACCGTTCCACGAAATCTGGTAAATTGCACGTTGGTAGGCTTATTGTTATCTCTCACCGGTTCAGGCAATATTACTGGCAAAAAATTCTGCAGTTGGTAGCTGAAGCATTCTGATTTCTTTTTCACCCTATTCTTCACTCCGATTACAATCAGAATTACCATCCAGGCGAGCATTTCCACTATCGAGTTTGACTGAACAGTGCACTCGTCAGGCGCTTTGAAAGTGCAGTTGAGTCGTTCAAACGTTGGCCATGTCACGTGATGCATTATCTACTTCGATTGTGAGTTTACTCGGAAGCACGATGCGACTCGAACAAGGTCAGTAATGGCGACTTGGCACATGCGTTTTACTCACTCACATTCAAATAATACTATCCCGTCGAGTTCCTCAATCTGGTCTGCAGCGGAAATGACTCACTGGACCCTCGAAGTATTGTTGTTCCCATAGTGAAATCAGACAATCACTGGCCCCTTATCGACTCTCATATGCGTCTGTTTTTTCGTCCCCTGTCAAGACGGTCTGTTTAAGAGAGTGTTCAGATGGTCAATAGTACAGCGGTGTTGAGGGAAATGATGTATTTTTAAAGCGGTTCGAACGTCTGGACTACCGTTGGTGACTTGCGTCAGGGCTAACTCTCAATCAAGTTTTCATACAAGACATATCAGTTGAAAACTAATTCGATGATGTAGCTGATTGCGTATCAGCTAATCATTGAGTCCAGGCACTGTCATCCATGTATGTGTTTGTTATATGGTTGCTTTTGGAATTGACTGTGATAACCCTTCAGATTTGGCCCTTAGAACTTTCTCCCGGTTGATTCCGTAATGCAACCTGATGTTTACCCATGTATGTGATTAAGTATATCTAAAAGAAAAAGCCGTCAGCATCATCACTTTGCTTGAGACAGGCAAGGTGTATGTTGATTTCGAAGACCTCTACATGCATCAGACTCGTGTAAGGCTGTGCTAAGACTCGAGGGTTGTCGTTATCTAGTTTGGGACCTTCAGCCAATCCTGTCAACCAGACGGCCTAGTCACCTTCCAGCTGTCATTAGAGTAATGTATCCCTTGGCGGAAAGCAAATCTCATGTATCCCGCGATTCTAACTTTCACCGGTCCTCACGTCTGACCAGTCTATTTAGTCGGGTATCATGTACAGTTTATCATATAAACTCAGTTGTCAATGACCGTGCGACTGGATTGCTTTTTTGGTCTTCATCAGATGATTTAAAGTGTTGCCAGACTGAAAGAATGTACCGATACAGTAATCCGTCAGAGCTTTTCTCATTGCCGGAGACGTACCCGCTTGGTAAAGTATTCTGACCGAGGCGATCAAAGTTTTCTCATCTTTGTTTCTCTTTAGTACAGGAAAACTAGTGCGTACTGACTCAAATGATTTCCAAGCATGCTTGATGTACTAAGTGACACACGGTCAGTATCCCTTACGTGCTTCCATTATAATATGTGCCTCTTTGATCCCAAATTCAGCCGAAGTCATTATCTGTCGTGAGTTGACAGCAAAGCTGAGTTTTGTGGTCAGTTTGAAATGAAGACTGTGGAGAATAAAACATATTTGTTCCAATCGTAATGTTTTATGTTAATCACCTTCATGTTGTTTTCGGGAGGCAGGTCAGAATTGCCTACTTGGATGGCTACTGAGAAGAAGGTAGGAAGCGATAGGTGTGATAACCGAACTTGGCATTTTGTTGTTTATGCTGTTCTGTTCCGTTTGTCTCCGTATCACAGCAGCTACTTATCGTTGTGCTGATGACTTGCCACCGAGTTAAAGGTTTAGTTGAACAAATGTACATGTGCGCATGTGAACCTTCAAGGAAAATTACAGCACAGCATAGCAAGACAATAAATGGATGCTGATTCCATTCGCTTTGAGATAGGTGGCTTCATCTCTCCATTGACTGTCGTTCATTCACGTTTATTCGTTTGAGCTCTATATTCTACCACTACTCAGGCTACAATCGTTTTGTTCTGGTGGGTTACAACAAATATTTCTCAAATGTCCGTAGCAGTAGAATTTTTGAATTTACGAAAATAGCTCAAACTAAAAGGCTATTAAATTGACGGCTTAATATCTACGATCGCCCATTGTAGGGGGTTAATACGGAAAAGTGTACCTGTATCAGTTGGGCACATTTCTGAACTAATATTGAACTCATATTGATCGACCCTCCTTAATACTATGGGTGCCGAAAACCTAAAAACAGCTGGCGGGCGAACGCCGAATCCCTTAATTTGTAATTGACATTCTCGTGTCAGAAACCTGACCCCCAAAATCCTCAGTTGACCGTGTCTGTGAAGCTCAATGATTTTCAAATGTAGTAACTTTTCAGGACAATGAAGATGTTTAAAGAGGAATGGAAGCAGGCAGGCTTTTCAAACGTTAAGTGCAATTTTCACCTAGGGAAGAACACTAAACTGTCAATAAAATGTTATTGCGTTGTGCACTTTGTACGTCTACTTCACTTGGTGATATTATTTTTGACGAGATACTCCGCACCGTGACAATCCATGAACTCAATTTCGTATCTTGCTGTCGGCCGTGCAACGACCTCTACACATTCGCTGGCGTTCACTAAAGTCTCCTGATTGCCCTTAATAATCAAGACGGAATTCCCAGTGATCTCGGGAATATTAGGGTTAAGATTGTATTGATTGGAAGACCGACTAT
Source organism: Paragonimus westermani (assembly GCA_008508345.1). NCBI lineage: Eukaryota > Metazoa > Platyhelminthes > Trematoda > Plagiorchiida > Troglotrematidae > Paragonimus > Paragonimus westermani. Next base: position 128,236 of record QNGE01001793.1, on the reverse strand, counting down.
TTTTGATACTGTGTACACTCATACGTTTTACCGGTATGAAGATATTGTGATCGGTTACGGCTTGCTTTTGAATTTCCAAAGGGTAGCGTGATGTCACACGACGGCACACCCCCTCTGGTCACAAGGCTGTTAATAAGGTTTCCGCAATTCTAACGTCAACGGATGTTCTATTCCTTAGTCTTCATTGTGACTGACGCTGACGATATATACAGATGTTGACTGAAGACAGGATGAAGAATCTGACTGATTCATCTTACGTCTCATTTTGAAATTCTAGTCCATCTGCGATACCGTCACATTTATGCGTGCTGTGTTAGAATTCGTTATCTTCACTGGTCAGCTTAACGACGAATCACATTAAAGACGGTGTGCTAAAGAGTTCAGTCGGTTTGCACGTTTTACAGTGTCAACGTTGTATTTGTATGCTGGTAGTTGTACAGTAGCCCGCCCATAAAGAACGCCTTCTGGGAAAGCAGAAGGTGGTCTTTGGTAGGAAGAAGCCAGTCAATTCCTCATGTTTCGGAAAATGTACGGTTGTAAGTTTGCATCGTTGATTTTCTATTATCAAACACATGTTGGTTCCGTTCTAAGCAATAATAATCTTGGAACATTGTCCTTACAGAAATGTAGCACATATTAACCCTGTTAGCTTCCCAGTTAAATCATTACTGTCTGCCGAAACTAGGAGTGAACCAAACCATAATCCGACATGTGAGGCACAAGGAATGGCATAATTTGTATGAGGGTCACCGTATCATACGGGGGGGTATCTAACACGTCTGGTCGATAAACACTCGGAAGAACATGGTAAATAAATGCATCCGGATCATTTTTGGTTGTAGCCAACTGTTAATATGTGGAAACCGATTCAGAGTGCTTTGCTATTGAGTGGTACTAATCCACATTTGAACTGACATACTGATGTATACTGAACGTGATTACCAAATTCTGCTTATCCTGAGGTCAATCTAATAAATTAAGAAACTGTCTGCATAAGGATCACTGACACATTTATCTCTCTTCCATATGACAATCAAGCTGCACTCCACTTAACTTATATGTATCGAAATTTTCAACACTGATAAAATCTAGCCTACTTTTAACTGTTAGCTATATAATACAACCTCACGTAAGGAAGCCATTGAAGTTGTTCAGTGAAACAATGACAAATAACTTGTTCAGTTGATGTGCTACAGTGTCAGTTTTGTACTCTTAACCGGATTATTCTGAGGTTAGCCTCTGAAAGTTTTCTCAGTTGAAGGATTGTTTTACCAAAGTAATTTGATCAAGACAATATTAGTCTACTTGGGGAATTGACTGGTCAAACTGATCGTTTAAAGACACACAGATCAGCGAGTCAGTCTCCTTGCAAAACATTCCAACAGTGGGTTTAAAAAACGAACCTTTCGACAAAAATTCCTGCTCGAATTGCATTGGCCACACTACGAAATCGTGGTTTCTGGTCTCCGATGCCCACAATGGGTTGCGTTCGAGTGAAAGTGGAGGCTAACCAATCGCGAACCTCGTTCGGCACATATTCGGTGGCTGCCTCGGACAAGTCTTCCTCTTCTTCACGAATACGTCTATAATATGATCAATGAAAAGATGGATAATGAACCATTGCTTACTTTACACACACGGGTTATTACAAAATCACAAATGCGTACGTCAGCAGCTTGAAAATTAATTTAATTCGTACTCATCTCATTCATTTTTTAGGACAAATGAGGCTAGTTCCATCTCTGTTCGGTTCCGATGCCTTAGGAGCAGAGTGGTTGTGTGAATCATCTGCCTGAAGCCGTGATTGCCGAATTGATCGTTTTCCCGTGATCAACCCAGCGCCATACTGGTGCGAACTAGACGAACATTCTGGTAGTTTACATCGCTAAGTGGCAGTTGCCAGTGTGCCGTTGACCACGAATCAAGCGGACTTACCCAAACTAACTTGTACATTGATTCACGAACATTCTCGTGTTCTTGATCATGTTAGTGGCCCAAAATATGCCAGCATAGATTTTTTTGTTCACTGGAGTGATGTCGGTGCAATATTTGATGAAATCAAACGTATAATTCGACGAGAGAATGCCTGTGCATTGTGAACTCGTAGTCTACTCATAAACCTGTGATGTTAAAGGTTTGTCTGATCATCGCACATTAAAAGGTCTCCCAGCAAACATCAAGATGATGATATAGTCTGTGCAGGTTTCATGCAATCCTAGCCTGATTACTGCGGTCGAAGTGGAAGGAAATAACTGATTTTTCGACCACTGCTTGAACAGAGCTCAGCTGAGTACGGTTACTTACACCAATTTCAGTCTCTTCTATACACTGCAGACAGATAAAAGTCAGCCTGTTCTTTATTGTATTGACAATTCTAATTTACAGATGTGCATGCCAGGAAAATAGATAGACATTGGATTTATCCCTATGTGGACTTCTGACCGGTTTATCTTAGGTCAAACCAGAAACTACGAGACTACCCCATACCGTCATAAATTTCCATTCTTACCAACGTAATGTGAATGATATATTTCATACGATCCAAAACAATAATGATCTTCAGACCAAATTAGCTGATTTCATGTGTGTACAACCAGACATAATTCTGAAGTGAAAACCAGTAAATGACTATTGTTCCAACGAGCAACTTTGCTCTGGCGAGCAGATGAATCAATTCTTGGATTTTCTACGTTGCTTTTGTTCGTATGTCTGGAAAAAGTGTTCGTGAAAACGGACACGACAAAATCTGTTGGTCATATAGGACCGATATCAGAAGTGAAACACTTTTAAATCAGCAAATGAAGTGGACAAAATATATGGTTTTGAAATCATTAGTTACAGAAATCTTATAGACTGTCGATGTTTGCTCTACTGATAGCCGACTATCGCAAATAGAATGACAAAGTGTATTGTGTGTACAATGAAAACTTACTCATCTTGGTCGTTTTGTTGAGAAGTGTTGAGTACGCTAACCCAAATTACACGAATCAGTTGGTTAGCAAATGAATTGTGAATCGATAATCTTGTTATACACCGGATTAATCAGCTCTATGAAAGTTTGACTAGCGACATAGCAGTAAATGAACGCAATGAAAAATGCACCAATTTGATGAAGTCCAATGGCAAAGAAAATTGAGGTATTTTCACCCAGAGCATAAAGAAGTTCGCAAATTAATGTCAGATAGCCTTCGAAAACGTAGGACTAACAAATAATTTTGTTAAGATATACAATCAAACTGATTGTATGAGTGCAATCATGCCAAGAAAACACACTCGTGTGTATGTCTGTATTTGTGTGTATGCAAAAGTACGTAAACAGTCAGAAATGCTTCCTTAGTTGTGGGAGAAATTGTGTCAGGTTTTTCTCACAAATTAGCTGAAATGTCACTCCCGCCTGACTTGTGATAAGAACGTTTAGTTGTCCATAGTTATTGTATATGAACTTTGCAATGTGAAAGCAAAGTCAGTCGATCCGATCATCTAATCGATCAATGTTGACTGATTGTGTCACCTGTCCATTATTACTAGAAGCGTCACGTCTTGTGTCCTATAAATCCAGCGAAACCTGTATTTGTCCTTGAAAACTGAAACCTGTTATAAGTATATGGCAAATAATGTCTTCCGTTGACACTGGAACCCGGAAACACTCGGTCGACACTTCAAGGGTTATTGTGAAAGAGTGAGTGCTAACTAGCTGTCATGAAAGTTAGTTGCCCCCACTGTCTGGTATTTCTAGTATATTTCACTTCTATAGTAGCAGACAAATGTGGCAATTTTCAAAGAATCCTTGAGATCATTGAGTTTTCCTTTCTCTGATAACTTATTAGACGTATACCCCAGCCTACATAATTGGTATGGCACACTACATAACGTACGTCTGTGGCCAACCACTAACGTAACAGGATTTGTACAGATTCATTTCCAAAACAAATCTTCGATGCTAAACTTAGCTTGACTTATTATCTTGCATACGTGAAAGATCACCCACCCCCCTCATTTACAGCTCAAACGAGAAACACAGATAAATAATTATGGTGACCGCAGGTTGTGAGTTATTAGATCCCAATCGAAGGTTTGTCATGATCATGCGTCTATCGCTTGTAATGACGAGACCACAACCATCAAGGAATGTCCTGATTACCTTGTTATCGTTAGTCTGACAACTGTGAAATTCGTAAACCCTCGGCGACCTAGAGATCAAGAGAACGCGATGTGGTTGACACTCGTTTGCCTCACATTTCCTAACCAACAGCCTAACGCATTGCTACCCACAAATATGCCTGTAATCAGAAATACAATAAAGTCTTAACTGTACCTGTAGTCACCTGTCTTCGATTTCTACTATGTGGGAGCTAGCGTTGGACTCGATTTAGTTTGCTACTTGCTATTGATCAAACGAGTGCGATTATCAAAAGAATGTGGGTGATCGATTGTCATACTTGTCCTTAAAGTTCAACTGATTGTCGTGGACAACCTAATCTGTCTGCAGTGTACGAGGTCTAGGTAATTCATCGTCGGCAAGGTTACGGCATACCAACATCTTGGTGCACCTTTATGTGTGTCCATAACGATGCTCAAAATGTTTGGGTCAATGGCTGATACACGGGGTACAGGAAGGGATCTAAGTTTGATCTCGGTGACGTTGTAGGCAAGGCATTATGCACAATACTATGTAGTGTTCAATCATTCAAACAGTCTAACCGCATTTGAGAGAGAAAAGGCAAGCATATACGACGCTTCTCCTACATGCGCACCTGTCTTAAAAACCGGTGACACTAAAGCAGGCTGGTACTGAGTGGAATGAACTATTTTGTAAGTGCGGTTTGGACTGCTGATGGCGGCACAACAGAAGTTTGACTACAACCTGGAAGATTAATTTTATCAATTAGTTTAATCGTGTTTTCTGCTGATTGTGTGGTGTAGTGGGAATTATTTTTGATCCTGTGCGTTTAGCAAGCCTCACCACTGTGTGGATCGCTTGCAACTGGAGACAAGAAAGATCAGATGTAGCAAAAACTGTTCTTCAAGTCCAGAAAGAAGGTAGCATTTTTTGACGGTTTATGTGTGCATTTTTGTAATTGTGTATGAGTGTATGTGTGTCCTAGTTTGGCTTCATCAGCACGCCTGTTGCAGTCCCAGTCCAGGATTTGTTCTTACATCACAGGAGTCACGTACTCGATCGAAGCCGGTGATGAGGCTCTGTATGACTTGGGCCACAAACTTGGCGCCTCCACAATATGTGAGCTGTGTCGATGACTGGACCCTCGAAAGAACAGACATGATAAATCTTTTTTTAATTTGAAAGATCAACACAACTCGGGAGTTGTGGAAAAACAGTCTGAAACCAAGTTGTGCCTATACAGACATTTCAAGAATAGTTCACTAGCTAGCAAGAAGAAGAAGCAATGTATGCTAGTGTTGGTTATTTAGGAACCAAATGCCAATCGATATTAGGCTAGTGTGAATCTCGCAATGCGCTTTGCTTTATATTGTTGGTCAATTTTCCTGCTGAGTCGTCATTCATGGTTGTGTTCAGCTAAATGTCGTGATTTTTGCATTATTGAATACACGAGTGAAATGGTCAAATTCAGTCATGTAACAGAGTGGAGACCAGAACTGATGTACAAAATCACTATATTACAACACCTACATTTGGACACTATCTTTTGCAGATTACACAAACTAATACCATTCATTTTCTTTTCGAGCATCTAATACTCCAGTCAGCGCTCTAAGGGGGAAGTTCTGTAGCGTTTCGTACAGCATTTTCTACTTCATACTTCCTATTGTTCGCTCTCTTCACACTTATCCAACTCAATTGTACAAGTTAATCGATTGATTCGATAATCATTAATCCAAAATCTACCTCCGAGGTCGTGAGCCGTGCGTTTTCTCTGCGTGCTGTGTCGCTCGTGTACAGGTTTCGGGAGGGTTAAATATCAACGGAACCAACAAACTGTCTTGACAGAAATCTCTTAGGAGTAACAATACAAATCGTATCCGTCGGATATTTCATTCTATCGTTCACACACAAACCGGGCAAAATGCACATTGTGTGTGAACAGAAGCCGGTTCTGTGGTGTGGATCGCAAATCCGGTTCGTAAACACGAACGCGAGCGTGGCGTGGCAGTGGGCAACTTGGACATTAAAGACGGCACTATTGAACGCTTTTCGTCACACTGTCACTGTTGATAAAATTCTCGTCAAAAGGGCATGGCTATTTCCTGCCCCGCAATAACTTATTCAAAAATACCTCAAATTCAACGGTTTCATTTCCACAGGAAAGAACGGATCAGCACTGTACACTTGAGCTCTCATTATGATTCGACGTGCCCGAAATATACATCTTCTCAATACCACACTTTCGTGCGTGAAAGACACAATTACATTCTGAAAGGACCTGCCCAACTGGTGGACGCAGGGGGTTGAGTATTTAGGCAAGCGAGCTCATTGTGAATACGCTATTGAGCTGTTTGGACTGACAGAGGTGTAATCCATAGTCTAATGGGTAGTTAAGCGTGTAAACTCATTAAAATTTTGTATGAAGATCTACACTCTTGTGAGTCGCTATAGCTTTTGTTCTTTCTTCAGTATTTGGTTAAATTTTAAATTCGGCCAGTCATGTGATCATATGTGACACGCAAATTTACCGTGTTCACAGCTGTCTGAATGCCTGATCGCCTCACGGACTGATCGAACGAGTGGCCGGTAAACTGAAGGGGTGGGAGTTTTGCTTTTTCCAGTTCACCAAAAACGATTTATATCGTAAGTGAAAGTACCATCCCACTGACCTGAACAGTACGTTAACAAGATAAACGTTTAAAAGTTGCGTGCGAAATCTAGGTGACCTGAGGATTGCGTGCAAAGGTATACAATGTTTCACACATTCGGTAGATGATCATCACCACATAAATTACACTGGAAGTCCAATTCTGGCCACACTTGAAGCACACTCGGGTAAACCACACCTGGCGAAACTACGTGCAGCAAAAAATGGTTATCTTACAACCAGTGACCTGCAAGTGACCTGCTGTGATAGGTACATAATGAATCAATAAATTTGGATGAGCCCATCAGGTTACTGTGGAGTCAAAAATTTGTGTGGGCACAATCTTGTGATTTAGCAGTTAACTGAACTAAATAATTGGCAACACTGAACCAATTTCTCAAATCGATAATGAAATGATGTTTACTTTCATTTTGCTAATGAAAAGCTTGGAAATGATACCCTTTTTACATGTTAGTCGGACTGCACACTTTGAGTGTCTCGTTCGACGTAATTATGGGACTGAGCGAAGGGTAATTAAATAAACAAATTGTTTGAAAACCACTACAGTTTGAACCGTATACTCACCGTCTTTCGGCAATATAGCTGGCCTCCATGACCGTGATAGTGTAGTGTAAATTCTTAAGCAACGTTGCTTTGCCAACCCGATCTTGTTCAATCGCCTCGTACAGTTGCCGCATTCTGGAAATATAACAAGATTTAAACAGGAATGATACATTACAAAATGGTAACCAGAACCCACACAAAAGATACATCAATAGAAAGTCCTGTAATGCTTCAATAAACGTTGTCTTACTATCGGTTTACTGGTTTTGGTGTCCACGTTCGACAGTCCCAATTTGCACATCATTGGTTGTGTATGGAAGAACCATTATGTGGTTAACCTGACAACAGGTCTTAAGTGAAAATAAACTGTGTTAAATGCGATCTGTTTTCCGCTGTTTTGTTGGCTTGGACACGTTCGTCATATTTCACTCCATCAACCAGATTGTGAAGCCTGTGTTCAATAATCCATGGTTGATTGGAAAATGCAGCGTGGTGACCATACAGTGACTGAAACATGAAATATCTGAAGTTGATTTTTACCTCTGTGGACACAACTTGCTTCTCTGGTTACAGAATCCATGGGTCCATGACGCTTTTGTGTAGGGGTATTGTTAAATATAACGAAGTCTTAATCAGTGTTTGCTATGACTACTGCTTAGTACTCTTTGATCACACTGACCACCGTCAGTTCACTGGCGGTATATTCTCTCTGGCACGTTCCTCTCACAACTTGAGTGTGCATAGAGGCTGACGTACCCTATGTCGTGATCTACCCTCTCCGATACTGATTTAAGTCGTTACAAAGGCGATTTGGTCGATGGTTCCCAACTTATGTTTTTAAGCACTTTCCAAGTAGCTGTGAACAGTGACTTTGAATTAATGGAAAATGCCAACAGAGATCTTGAACTCGTATGCATTTCCATACCTAATCAGACCGCTTGGACTGTTTCAACGTTCACCTAATCGTTGTCGTTACTTTACGGAGCTGGAAATACTTGTAGAGTGCAAGAGCACGATGGCGTACGTGTCAACCGCCTGGGTATGTGCAACAACGCATAGATCTCGGCCTAAGTACTTCAAGCGGTCACTGGCATCCCACTGAGGACGCGGTGTATTTGTTTTCATTGTTCCGTGTAAACTAACTGCGAAATTTAACAAAATATGACGAGGTAGCGAAGTTAATGATTATACGATTAGGCCCATGAGGTAGCGTAGTAAAATGGAGTACTTTAGTTAGTAGACGACTAACGCTAGTAGAACTCATCTAGTGAACATGGCTTATTAGGGCACAGTGGATGGTTGTTCAAACAGACAAAACAGTTAGTGCCACGTTCAGTTGTCACCAGCCGTTTTTAAGTACAAATACTCAAACAAAGCATACAGTGGGTATGCTTGGCCGACCTTGTATCCATAACTTAGAGACCAGACATCTAGGTCATATCCTCGCTTTTTTAGTGATTCCGGTAATTTGGCACAACCAATGGATACGGCACTGAGTGTCTGATTGTTTTGTTACCCAACTGAAAATAATTCTTCAATATGATGCCAGTCGTTATGTGAAAAACACCACTGTGTTTCAAAGCCTGGTGAATTTTCATTATTGTTCAGGTAGAAACACATACCCTCAAATCTGTCACACTACTTATGAGTTATAATACACTGTTGAAAAGAACGACTTCAGGACTAATCGTCAGGAGCAATTGATAATTTTTTAACGAAATAAATTCCAATGTTGTGCTGTTTTTCTATCAGGCTACTCGCTCAAAGCCATTTCATGCACTTTCCAACTCAGCATACTTATGTTTGTCACAGAACTTGATTGAAATTAATCGTTGGTTGTTTTACATCTGCTTACGTCTATAAGGTGTGCACAGTTCAAAACTACTTCTGTGCGTCCACTTCACTCTGATCTGACAGAGCAGAAACTATGCGAATCGACGTGGACATCTCAACAATAACTGCTGCTTGTGGTCAACTTCAAATGTTATACACCGACCTGAACTCCTGGTAGTAAGTTCGACTGCACAGCTGTTTGCTATTCGATCAGACCTTGCGAAAACAATTGGTTTTGGTTGAGGACTATGATCACGCAACGACGTGACATAGCTAAAAGCAGTGTGTATCCCTCATCGGCAACAGGGTTGAGCATAATTATCCGTCTCACCCATTATACTCATTACCATATGATACCTATTTTCGAGATTCCAGTATTTTTTCCGAAAAGTGTGTTGAATGACTCTTCAAACTAAGGTGAGCAAACACCTTACGCACTAAAATTGTCTGCCTACGGTAGTAAACTGGATCACACGGTTTGTTCGTGAAGTTCAAGGTCGTTCTACACGCCAGCCCTACTGAATGCGAAGGCTACGGTCAAATGTGAGTGATGGTCAACTAGAAAATAAACCAAATCCCCGACTACTCATCATTAACCTACTGAGTTGGTCAAGTGATCAGGTAGTAAACAGGCTGCTACGTGGCAATGAATGACACCAGGAGACTAATTTGGCAGACTACTTGAGGACGAAATGCAAAACTGTTTACCGGTGAAATACATCGTAAATTAACTTATTCAAACCAATTGGTTTGACGATGTGTGGAGAGATGTGAAAACACCTGAAGGTTGAATGAATTCGCAAACGAAATGCTGGTGAGAACGTAGGCTGGTGGCAGCACTGTTTATTTTTCAGAACACATTTGCATCTACACTGAAAATGTTCTGTTCGTACCTCACGTGCATCATGACCGACGTCCACGGTTGTCCGTACTGACTGTCTAACTGTGTTCTCTAACTAGCCTAACATCAACAAAACTCCCGTTTATAATAATGCAGTTCTGGGGAGTTGCGGTTTAATGGCTGTTCACTGTAGAGAGAGTTGCTGAGGCAATAATCTAGTAATGGAGCCTGATCACATTGGATGATTCAGCGTCACGATACGAGTCACTGGTAAGGGTATCTAGCCTGAGAACATTCCAATAAGTCCGTAGATCTTTATGCGTCTGAAATGAAATCCTGTGCACAAACTGGTCGCTCTGTATCCCTCAAGTGGTCGTCGGTCCAACCTTGCAGTTAGCATGAACACGTTATTCCACCTTCATGTGTGTGTGTAAAGTGTGTGAATCTGTCCTTCTGAATGACAGTGCACTAGCTAGGATAATTTGTAAAATTGACGACTATCATAAAACAAAACCATTTACTCGTTCACTACTGAAAGTCTGTTATGCTGATAAATGAGAGAGCATTCTTAAATTCAACGATTCCTGTCTTTTAACCTCTAAGTTTAAAAAGTGAAATCTGTTAACATACAGTTGCTGGTGCTGATATTCCTGTGTGCTCAATCATACAGATTTTTTGCTCACCAGAAATTCGTGGATAGCCTTCTCCACCAATTCGATGTGATTCGATGTGCACTTATGACCTAGTTGTTCAGTAAGCATGATTGGCTATGGGGGATTGAGTACCTCTCGTATAAGTTAGTATATGTTTGACTACCATATACAGGTTAGAAAGCGAATGATTTGAGGGTTAAACGTAGGTCACGGAGATACACGCACCGTTTTAAGTGGTTGTCTATAAGACCAGGTAGTATCAGCATCAGTACCAGATGTTAGCTAACTAGTTAATCATTTCATAATAGAGAGTGTAGTAGACTTCCCGATAGTAAAGGTTACCAGTGTGTTATGAAAATGTGATAGCCACCACTATCACGGTTCACCTAGTTCTATGAATGCAATCGGTTAGATTAATACGCTGTTTGGAAAGTAGATTTTCTTAGGATCACCCCCAAAGAATACTGGAAAAATACCGCTTTCCTCAGCGTGGTCGATTGGGAAGGAGTCGTAAAATAATCCATCATTCGAGACACACCAAATTCCCCCAAAAATAGATATATTACTAAAGTAGGCTAAATAAATCATCGTCTTCGTGAATAGCTGGGGGCTTACATCAAGCTGACAGACTAAGCGTGCTAGGGTAAGTCACAACAATGTATTATCAGAGTTTTAAATCATTCAGTCGAGTGATAAATGCTGTCTTATAATGTGACAGCCGATACACAAACGGTGGTCAATGCTAGCTCATGACTGGGGTGTTCCTGTCGAACACAACAGCCTGTTGTGATTTCAGCGAACGTTCATCAGGAGTTTTGATACCAATTTCCAAAAAATGGTCCCATTATATTACGACATCACAGGTAACAGGTGACGGTGTAACTCCCATCTTTTGTTGTACAAGTCGACTTTGACTGGAAGCTGTCCCCGAGTGTGTAATTTCTTGCCTTCGTAATCTTGCGATGGATCACCCATCCGTACACCTCAGGCAGACAACTGCCGTCCTAGGGACGACTTAGCTTTCATTTAAAAGTTTGTATCATAAAAGGCAGAACAAGGCTCATTTCATTAAAACTGCGCAAAGCATTAAGAAATAGCAATTGACAACGAACTTGTTCTGTAATTAGTCACACCAAGCTGGTCTTTTTCATTGATTGTATTCTTGCCTCACTAACATTCTCTTTCTGTATTTCACATCTGTTGTGTCATGACAATGTGGTTTTCAATGTCCCCATATTTTCCCTCAAAACACTCAGCCAGCGTGTATGTTAGATTCCACCTCGGTATGATGTGCACCTACAATGGGGCAAAGGACCGGTGACTAACTCGACTCTACGTCGGAATGTCTTGTTGCGTGCACGGATAAGTGAAATAATTGTAGAGAGGTACACCTCCCTTGGGTACAGTGTTGTTAACGAAGTGGTTGTTTTCGGGGTAGAAACGTACAATACCGACATCCTTTGTCAGTCTAGGTGCAATGAAGTGAACACAAATTGGCTAGAAGTACATTAATCATTCCCAATGAAAACCCCCAAGTTTCCCGATTTAACAGGTGGTTACGACGTCCCTTTTCGCGCTTGTTCACTTATTGTCGAGCCTGGCCGACGTCACAGCGATCATGGCTTTACGAAGTACTCACCTGTAACGATAGAAAAAGACAAAGATTCAACAATCGTGGGGAATATGTAGGTGGTTGAATACCCGGGTAAGATAATGTGTGATAACTGTACTTCGGATTAAATCTGAGATATTAAATATCAAATTGTATCCGGGTAACGTATTTTACATTGGATGCGAAGGTTCCAACCGGAAATGCGTCGGCGAGAAAACAGACCTAGCTAAACATAGCCACCATTAAGCGAATTAAATGAACTCTTATACGCTGCAATGAATATTACAGTGATGCTAGTGATTATGGATATAATTGCTTGTTGTTGTGGTCTGCACGGCAGTGACTGTAGTCAACTCACGGACACCGGAATGCCTAGTGAAAAGCATGGCGGCTTACGAGTGACGTCTAGGTGAAATATACCAAGCTATCAGTTTCTCATAAGCGCAGATTTTCAGATTTCCAACCTCATGTCTGCTGATCTGACCGTCAACATGTAAATTCTCTTATTCGATTGTCTATGTACTGGCAATCGATACACATTGCTATACAATCGGCTAGCTTGAATAACAAGGTGACTCACCGTGTGTAGGCGGCTCGCATGGCCTCAGGTGTATGTGCTGCATGAAAATAGTCTGTATCAGTAGGAACGCGTGCGTACTCGCCCAGACTGCATGTGGCAAGGTTTTTGTAGAAGTTGGGGGACACACCAAGATTGGTGCACTCATTGTCTAAGTGGGCATCCGTAATCAAGGGACCAACCGTACGCAGTGGAATGTCGTCATTGCCTGCGTTCGACGGGGGGAGGGGTAGATTGAGATTAGAGAGTCGGTGAAACAACAAAAAGCTATTGGTCTATCGATCTAGTTCCAAGCTACGGATCAGAGAGGTTAATAAGTACGAATTAGAGAGGTCTAGTGTGCCGGTAACTATGCTAATTATGAGTTTGTGTCCCAGTTCGATTAGTGAGTGATCATCATGTAAGCCGGAGAATGGTCGGTAATTTAGTCGACTGTAGTTGGGCCAATGCGAACAGTTTAATGAATGGTGCAGTCTACGGGAGTTGTCTAAACACGGTGCGATTTGACAACAAGTAATTAGTGTGACAGGAATGGACGAATGTGATTTGCTGAATGCAAGACATGATCTAACGGTATATGTGGTGCAATCTTCAACATGGGATCCTACGCTAAACGCACCTTTCATGGTGTTGCTTGGATGAATAAAATGATCTAAATATTTCATTGTATGACGTAACAATCCTTTCAATCGACTCATGAGCCCTGAATAAAGAAACAAGAACCGATAAGAAGAGTTTGAGGAATATGACCGAAGAAAAGAGAACAAGCAGTTTGATAGTTAGTCAACTCAACGGTTACCCATAGAAGAACACATGACTTAGAGGGTAAAAAACTGAGAGAAAACGTACTGTTTCATAAGATTGGTCTTGTCTGTGGATATATATATTGGAACTTGTTAGTAAGGTTATCTAGCTAAGCTAGCTACGTTTGTGGTGATGACGGTCTGTGGTGGAACGTGACCATATACAATTACTGACAGGCAGTTGGGAAATTGTTTGACATAATCAGGACACCACTGATATTTTGTCTCATCTTTCGTGTTCTGATAGAAGCTTCCGGCTGAACTGTTTCCATGAGAGACCAGACTTACTCTATGCAGTAAACCCACGTTGGTGTTATGTAAGGGACAGACAATGCTTCAGCATACTTGTTGATGTATAATAACCGTACAAGCAGGGGAACTATTAAGTGATTAAAGTTCAGACAATTGGGTATCTAAAATATAATATTCTGTCACCAGATTTATTTGTTGGGGTTAGAACAAATTAGATCGTATGGTCTAAACTGAAATAGCTGAGTGTTGTTGAAAATCCCTGCCATTAACTTAGCTTGTAGCGTTCACATTACGTCTAATCTCCGACGTTCCAACTGGTCTATCAATTTGTGCACTCAACAGCGAACTGCCTGCGGTTAAAAACCTCGAAAGTTGTGATAAAATGCATTAATCACTGGCATATTTTTGAAGAATTTATAACCCTTAACAGTTTTTATCCGATGTCTAGCATGGATGTCCATATTTTGTAGGCTGTTAGAATCTCCAAACATGTTGTCTGATGTCTATGACTGTGTTGTACAAGCACAACTGTACCAGTGAGTAAAACACTAATTATATCAAACCATTTTACATGACAACAGTAGGAATAAGAGTGCTTAAGTGTATTTGGAAGATATGCTCCCGCCCCACTTTAGTTCTTTCACGCTGTGTACCAGAAATACCTGAATATTTATGCCTACTGACAATCAGTTCGTTCTTAATTCTCACTGTTCCTGAAAAATCAGTCAAAGTTTATATAACTAACTTCCCTATGTGTGTACTCCACCGTTTCCTAATGAGATCGAATTCAAAGCAACGTATACCAACCTAAAAACTTGATGCTGCATCCGGATCTGAAAGCGAAAGCTGCAACCATTGTCTCATCTCTTCACACCTCACATCTCAACAATTTGTCCATACCGTAACTGCATATATAAACAAAGAGTGATCAAACTTCCAATCCATCTCCTTAGTTGACGGTTATTTTCTTCTGACTAGTCTTTCATAGTGACCGAAGACAAAGGAAGTATGCATAAAAACGACTTCATGATTGAGTTGGGCTGCACGACTTCCGGTTCCTCTCAGTTATCTCTAATCCGGTATAAATCCGAAAGATTAAGACAGTGACGGAGTGAAGGTCCTCGCAGTATAGCAGGCCGTCTCCTAGCACACACACGTGTGTAGTCATACCACCTGCGCAGCTCAGATGCATGCGGTTCGTGCGATCCGAGATCGGACGCGTAGTCCAGAAACGCGACAGCATCAGAAGAAGCAACAACTTTGGCACCAAGTTACAGTGAATTATGCTTGTAAACCACAGTCGATAATAAATGTCCAAAGTACGCATGTCGTCTTTTCCGCTAACCCTCGGTGCGATTTAATGAAGACACGAAGCATAGGAGTTCTATCACAAACACAAAGGTTTCATCGTTTATCGGCAATCCAGAAGAAAAAGTATGTAACTCAAGCTGACGCTTATTTTCTGTCTAGTACGGATTACTCAGTTGCTTACCCGTACTATAGAAAACACTATCAACGGGCCGCTGTAATATTCCCTTGTAATTAACTTCTGCCGTTATTTCCGTGGAATGTGTTAGCAAAATGCTAAACAATCCGAACTTCCTGTGAGTTCTGAGCACTTTCTGATGACCGTCTTATTCTAGTCATACTTCGTGATATTCAGTTTGTTATAATTTGTGTGATTCTTATGCTGTAATGAGTAAAAACGAACTGTTTTTCACACTGAATCAGTTTCATCGACTATTATCCCGATGGGTTTTACCGTACAGGTTTTGATTAAACAACCACAAGGTCCAGTTAACCCAAACTGAATCTTCATCTCAGCTGCTTAGTAGTAAGTCACAAATTAGTAAATTACAGTATTCTGTGGCTATCCTTCCAAAGATTATGATGAATGGTTTTTTTCAACTCGCATCCGGACTACTATCAGTGTGATCTGGTGAATTCTACCATTTTGAGCCATTTTGGGTCTTAAGAGAAAGACAGATTCAGGCTTTTACTGCAGAAGCTATAACTAGGGAAACGAAAAGTTTCCGCAGCACATATGTCAGCTTATTGGGAACATTCTGACAGACGGTCCACTTTAGTGGAGCCTCTGGTTCCATAGGTTTTGTCGAAATTCACAATTTTTCATGGTACTATCAGAACCATCTTGAGAAATGACGGTCCACACTATGAAGGATTACGTATCACCTGTGGCTTTAATCAGGGCTTCCAAACAAGTATCCTAAGTTGTTATGTTCTACATTATGTCTACATTATGTGTCACTTAACCTATAAACCAGTCAATCATACTCGAACCATGGCAAGACAACTATCAAACAACATGTTATACAGTTGATTTTATCATAAGATTAATGTATAGGATATTGAAGGTGTCCAACTATGTATGTAACACGGGGGTATGCCAGAGGCAATAGCATAGTAATAGTGGTATTGTCTGTTGATGATTTTATCAGGTGCCATCTTCTTGTCAGGAATCCTACAGATGGCACTCATTATCTGATCAACATCGCGAAGTGGTCAGCTTGGTTCTATCTACCGTTAAAGAGAAGTTTTGTAGTATACAGCCGTGATCATTCACAGTTGCAAACTGTACTGGAATAGGAACTTATGATATGGGCAGAAAAGCCACGGGTATAAACTTCTTATCGAATTACTTGAGAATTTGGTAACGCTGAAGTTTCCACACCGATAACTGAAATAGACCTGATGGAAAAACCGAATGTGAGAATGGGATTGGGTGGATTTCTTCGAATGAAATGCATTCAATAATTTGAGAATGGCTATAGCCACTTAAGAGAAAACCGGGTAGCGTACATGTAGGACGTCGGGTTTGTTATGATGAACACCTGGGTAAAACAACTTAATCATTTGTGTTATGCACCATGACAAACTTGTGGAATTCGGTCTTCAAACGAATTGGTTAGTCCTCTGTGTCTGAGGACATTTGTCTTCGACCACGTACTTACCCTTCTAGACAGAGATTGAGAGTTCATCGCCGTAATTTTAGTCCTTGTTGTCTGACTAAGTATATCGGATTTAGGTTTAGCTGCGTTCAGTGCGATAATGTTAGACCATTATAAACATTTTCCCACGATAAACACAGCTGCTGGAAAGTCATTAAAACATCTATAAGATATTAAGTCTCTGATTTTGTTGTCCCAGTTACCATCACTGCCGATTATATTGCATCGTTCAAGTGTTGTTTAACAAGTTCCGTTTCTGTTCTATCGGGTTGTCATCATGTGATGGGTGACCGCGTCAGACAGGCGACTGTTCCAACTCTCAGTAAAATGTCGCAACGCAGTAAGTTGTGATTAGCGGATGAATTAAGAGAATCAAGACAGATCGAAGCAATCATCATTTATCAAATTTGGGTCAAGTGGGAAGAAATCACAGTCGAAAATCCGTGACAGATAACTTCAGTCAAAGATACAGAGCCAGGCAGAAATGCGTACGACATCAAAGCGTGAACCTCTCTGCATTGTACATTGCAAATCCGACTTACCAACACAAGGGAGTTTGTTGCGTGAGAGCACGTGGGAATTAGAGGATATAAAAACTGTATTACTAATGAGTTGTGTGGCAGATTTATGATTTTAGATGAGACCCAGTTGTGAAAAGTGAGGGCTTCGGCTGGATTCGAACCAGCGACAGACACAACATGCCTCAACGCTCTACCGCTCTACCGCTCAATCGCTGTATCAGCTGAGCTACGAAGCCACACCAGGAGTCTGGAAATTTCACATTTGGACTCTGTTACCCACCCGTCCCACTGTCTCATATGGAATCCACCAAATGATCCAAGGGATCGACTGCCCTGGCAGGATAAATGAGATGTTTTACTGAACGACGTTTTGGTGTAACCTTGTTCGCACTAACCCGGACAACTTTTCAGCTGCCGCGTTACAGGAGCGTTCTCACCGTCAACTGAAATCGGCAGTATGTTCAGATTTTGCATTATTTTGGACAGAAGTACTACTTCTCACTCTGCTGAAATTCATTTACCTGTCAAAGAGGATCTGAACTACTACTGTGCCTAGGTGGTTCACTAAGACAGTTTGTTTCCATCGGCAAAGCAGATACGTTCGAATAGGTTCTTAATGATGTGCTAACGTTCCAAATGCTGCAGTCAACATCTATGGGTATGCTCGAGCGGTCTAAGCGTGTGTTCAGGCATAAACAGCATATGTATTTGAGTCCAAAGTGATGATCTTCAGAGACGATCACGTGTGATGTGTGATGGACTGTTTCGATTTTCCCGATGTACTTCAATGCATACCATAAATGGTCGGCGGAACATCACTCCTGCCGATCGCATCAAACTACCTTAATTTAAATTTAATCACATACATCCTGATCTAAACAATGTTGTTTGTTCTGTGTCTTATGAACTAACTTGGTAGCTCACTGTATTATTGCATATGTCCCACTTGGCCTGGTTGCACTCGACCACCTTAAGTACAGCACTATTTCCTGTCGTTTGAAGGTCAACTACCATTTCTAAGGTCATGCACTGATTGGCTAAGGGTCACAGTTATCGGTTACAGGGTTGTTGCTAACATCTAAGTGTGGACAACGCCTCATCGATTCACAGCCATGACACAGTAAGCGTTCTATCCAAATCGTTCATATATATGCACACTAGTAGCCAATAAAATGTTACCCATGATATACAGCGGAAAGCAAGCACGTCAAAAAAAGTTGTGTGAAAATTCTTTGGATTGTCTAACAAACTCGGAATTGCCTAGCACAAGCGGTTGACTATATATACGTGATATTTCCCATATTTGGATGCATAAAAGTTGTGGCAAATTGTTTGTGTACCTTTCCACTGTATGTAGTTTTTTAATACAGCACCGTTTTTTAACTACCATTCTGTTCAGACAGCAAAATCAGTCAGTTACCTAGACAGTTAGAAGCTAATTTTTTCGGGCTTAGAGGAAGTTTTCATCATCATCTACTATGTGAATCAATTTTAAAATCGATCATTCAGCAACAAGAGAAAAATACGACTCCCTCGGGCATTCTCTACCCGAAGTATCAACCTTGTTTATGTTCACTTGACGGATATGAAGTCAACACTATGTTCAACAATCTGCCCTTTGTAGTGCAGTTTGTATGTTTCTGTCTAACACTTCATGGTAAGGTCGTCATCATACACCAGATAAAAGCTCCTTTTCGTTATTCCACTGAAACGATTGGTACCCAGACGGGCGTCAGTTGATCAGTGACACAGCAATCAATACCTAAATCACGTGTCTATATGTCCACTAAACAAAAGTACGACTTGTATAAGGCTGTGCTACGAAAACGATCACCCAGGTTATAGCCGGAAGAACAAATGATCAGCA
Organism: Paragonimus westermani; assembly: GCA_008508345.1. NCBI lineage: Eukaryota > Metazoa > Platyhelminthes > Trematoda > Plagiorchiida > Troglotrematidae > Paragonimus > Paragonimus westermani. The sequence continues at coordinate 108,974 of QNGE01001793.1, read as the reverse complement.
TAACGAAAACGGGAACGATAAACCAATTCTGTTAACCTGTTGATCGACAAAAGAGGATGACCGGGCATGTGTTTAACAGTAATGTTTTTCATTTGTTATTCTACACTGTCATTCCGATGATGTGCTCAACAGTGATCTGAACACATGTTAAGTTTAACTGAAATTGTACTGACTGATTCCATTCCGGTATACGAGGCCAGCTTTGTCATTACTAACGTGTATTTACTCCTGTGCACTGAGGCTACGGTGAGCAAGGATTAACGACCTTCAACCGGACCACTCGTTTCGACTGAAGTTGATAAACTGACTTTGATAGATCGGTCTGTTGGACTGTTATTCCCAAATCTACTGTACACGACAAATTTCCATCTATCCAATAAGGTTTCGTTTTGCTGTTCGTACTAACCAGTCAACCATGAAGTATGAACTCGGTCAAATCGAGGTAAACAGATCCAGTCAAATTGCTCGTTTTGTGACAAATTACAAATTCAAACAACTCGACACATTTGAAAGAGGTACACGTGCACTTGTGCCCTAAGAATTAATTAAACGAGATGTATATCTTGCTGAATGTTAGAAGACTAGTACTTACAGCAATGGACTCTGTGTGGATGAAAAACAAATGATCAAAATACACCGGGTACAAACTTAGCGCATGAGTAGTAACATCAAAGCGTCGAACCGGAGCTAGGCGTAACTGCCAATCAATTTTCTAAACACAACAATGTAAATCCAGTCTGACAACTTTGTGAAAATTGGAGGAGTTATGTAAAAAGAACGTTGTAACCAAAACCGATAGAGATGAGCTGCGAAATAAACTTGGCATCAAACAGCAACGAGGCCTGAGTTAGACAAACGAAAGCCACATAAGTCTATACTGTCTCGAGCATGATCTGAGGGTTAACCAATGGGGACTATTCCGTTTTGCTTGCAAGTTAACCCAGAATGTCTTAACTAGTTGACAAAACGGAAAAATTCATTATTACAGTGTGTGTAGTGGTCTTTGTATTGTCCGTGAGGTACAGGGGTTCACAAGACCTTTAACGGTTGAGCATATTCTACTTGCAACCGCACTGTTTTGTGGTACTTTTCAGAAGGTCTTCATCCATCAATGAAACTACGATCACTTTGTTAAGGAGATATGGAATTGTGCGTCTAGCAGACCCTATGATTGATTGGACAAGAGATACCGTCTGTTCAACCGTGTCTTGCCTGGTTGCTAACTCGTTTATTCGATGTACTTCCAAGGCATATTAGAATGACGGCCGGCACGCGCTTACGCACAAGGATTAATCCAGCTAGATCAACTTAACGATTTGCAACGCGACTTACAACGAGCATGTTTTCCGGTATTGCGTCAATCAAAGACGATCAGCAAAATCCTTAACCAAATCAACTCTTCAACTATAGCAACCTACTTGCTTCCATCTATTGTGCTATTTGTTCTGTGCCCCTAAACTACAGAGACGATTTTCCTATTCAACGACAGAGAGGACCGTGAGTTAACATGACGTAGAAGGAACGATTAAGCGGAAGCTTCCTTACACGCTATGATCAATCAAGTCATGAAGTCAAGTGAGCCAAATATGTCCGTTCGTACTCTTACTAGGGCGGCTGTTCTATTCCGTGGCATATTCTCGGCAAAGGTGTACACAGTCAAACCAAGCAACCGAGACTAGGTCTATGGAAACTAATTTAGACAGTCTGGAATGTTGTCACTTTTGAAATCTCGTAAAGCCAATCTGAACCCGCTCAAAAGAGAACGCCATAAAATTGCAAGATTTATAGCTAGAATGAGAATGTCGTCCTACACACCCCAATTCGAAAACTAGTCATCATCATCATCATCATCATCATAGACAGCAATACATCAGGGGTTCATACCAATGCTTAACTGCCACACAACCACGAAAAGCAAACCCTATATATAGGAGAGAAAGAAAAAAGAAGGGGACGGGAAGGGACCTAACTACTGGAAATGACTACGTCCATATTCAAACATTCAGCATCAAGGTGCCTACACCTTGCAAACAATACAACCGAGCTGCAAGTGAGAGTAAGGCGTCATCAGCGAGACAGCTTCCTTACGGCTTTCACTGCCCCGCGTCATTGAGTGCACTCACTTCACAGACAACTCGGACAAACAACGACAACATTCAGGCCACTGCGCTCGATTAGCCGCCATCTCGCCTAGAGTCTCCAACCACCGACTCTGTGAGTCGCGAGGACCCCATCCCGGGAGACGAACTCGATCTTCTACTAAGCACTCTGTACGGATCACTCAATTAAGGAAACAAATGCGGCAAAATATCCATGTAATAAGCAAGTTAAAATTAGACAACCAAAAGTGTTTCGGGCATTTTTTACAAGCCTACGAATGTACTTGATAAACAACATTCGATTTTTGTGTGATAGCTTGAACACAAAAACTTCGTAACCTACTAAATCTACGTTGCTTTACTGTTTACCTTTGTGGAAAGTTACAGATGTCTCCTCTTCTATCCAAAACGTAAACTCCCTGAATGTTTTAAACAGTTGGACGCTCTCTCAACAGTGTTATCAAATGGACTGAGGTAGAGGGATGTATGCGCCAAGCAGTTCAGCTGTCATGGTAACCACCGGCCGTTCGTGCATCGGTTCATTGTCAAACAGAGTCAGTGTTTGAAAATCAGAGTATTCAAATTTGGTTTTCGTCGAAACGGTTTATAAGCCATGTAGTCAACCCTGCGTGACCAATAATTAATCTGTGAAGTACGACGGTCTAGTCGTAGGAATTTAGACGGTATTGATTTCTTTTGTTTGGCGGCTTTTGAGTGACCGCTCTGTAAATTGGGGGTACCAGATGTGGTATATGGTTCTATCGATATAGCAACAAACTACCACACTACTGTGGTTTTCTAGTCACGCAGCATATTAGGCACTCTTTTCCTGAATACCCACAAAATTTCATTCCACCATCCGACTAGACAACGCCACATTACGACTACCAAGAACCCAGTCGATAGAAGGTAGACTGGTTGTTAGTCTTTCATTGGTAGACCCCATTACCTCCCTTATTCGGCCAGGTGCAATCGCCAGATTATTGTCAACAGATGAACACAGTTCAGCAAGATGTTTATCCAAATATTTTGCCCCTGCCACACATGTCCCTCTCTTCTTAGCAAGTTTACATGGGTGGCCACAATTCATAGTTACCTGCCATTCCCCCAAATTGCCACCGGTTGACCGTGCGTGTTGTGGTCTATGAGTTGGGTGGTTTCACCCTTTCTTAGTGGGAATGTTACACTGTTTACTTCATTGTCATCTGCGACCATATCTTGTTGCTCACTTTTGCTTCAATACAGTAATTATACGTGGTCAGCTGTCTGACGAATGTGAACGCTTACGTGGTATGAAACTCTTAATCGACTGTAGTTTTGTCTTGGACCTCACGTTGGTTTTTCCCTCTCTTTTAATTGATCTCACCGTGGTTCGTTTGTATTGTATTCCTGCGACTAGTGTAATATCCTGATGATAGTCAACCAACCAATCATTTGAGCCATAGATATGCAATTCACATGGAAGCACGCACAGAGTGTATAATGATTTTACTTCCCACGTCTGTCACACAGTACGATGTTGATTGTATCTGTGTAGTGACAAAAATTCGACTAGCACTTATTGTTACCATTTTCCATACCAACATGAACGATTGAGTGCTGTGGTAACATTCTGTATTACATTTCCAATGGTATCATAGTAGTCGACCAAATTTGTTTTGATCATGAACGTCTGACCTGGATAGAAGTCTGTCGGTGTTCGAAAGATATAGGTGCATTGTCAGTTACACCAAAACATTTTGTTGTTCACTGTGCCTTTTTCAGGTACTGCTCAGTCAAACGTGAATAAGTTCACGGAGCAAGTAGTTGGTTTAAAACGGGAAGAATGTCCACCATTCGAGACACAGGTAAACCATGCTCAATCATGTGAAACTAACAAATCAAATCAAGTTAACTTAAACGAAGGAAATGTTGTATAGACCGCGGAAAATTGAGCTTTAGTTGTCGAAACTGCTACTGGAACAGCCATACTGTTACAAAAAAGATGAGATATAATGGTTGAAAGAGAGTTGAACCGCAAGATTTGAATTCATTAACGTATAGTCAAAACAACGAAATGGTTTGTGACTTCATATACTCACTTGTCCGATGAGTTCCCGATAAAACATTTCAGGATTAGCTAACATTCTGGTCAAGTTAGTGGACCACAACAGAATTGTTCGTGAGGTTGGGAGTATGAAGGAGCTCAGAGGACTAAAGTCCAGAGGTGTTCGATAGCACCTATTGTGGCGTCAGCAAACCATTCCCATACAGGTGGAATCACATATGTACGGTCTATACCGCTAAACTGGGTTATACACACCAATCTGTTCCTTAATGCTAAGTGGGAAGCGGAAACTTTAGGTTGTGGTAATGCTTTAGGATACTGAAACAGAGGATTCCGGTGATAGTTCTGCACTTAGTTTTTCCATTCAACGTGTTGCACGTTTGCAGTCAGACACTGAAACGATGATTTATTCAGCTCAACGTGGTCGCGCGTTAGTGGATCTTCGGCATTTGCTAGATTATTTCTCAATTCGTAACCGCATTATCGTAGCAAATCTGAGAATGGCTTGATCGGAAATGGAACGGTGGCTGAATTCCATTACGGATGAAGCTTAGTCTAAGGGAGGGGGGTAATTAGGCACCGGCATTATGAGATGTCGGACATGTTTCAACAGGGAGCCACATACAGCAGAAAATGCACACGGATAGTTTGTTGTGCAATTGCAACCGGTATGGAATTGTTTGTGGGAGAATTTAAGAGCGAATGCTATTCACACAAATTTATCCAAAACTTGAAATGTGTTGTCAAGCTTTAAACCAATAATAACACTTTCACTCTTTTATACTGGCAAACTCTGTCTAGTCTGGAAGTGTACAACCACAAAGCTGAAGAAAATTATCGTCACCTAGAAGTCTGTTATATTTCTGTTGTCTGTCTGTTAGATATGTCTACCCGTATTCAAGATAAATCATTTCCTGTTCAACCTACCTACGCCCAATTCGAGTAAATCGACAGAATTATCGAACTGAGTTGCAGAACCCGTCTGCTGGTTGAACTGTATATGCTTCTGGTCGAAACCTTTGGGGGTAAGGGAGGAGAGCCGTCTGGTTGGACTCATGCGTCTGGGTTGACTGAAACAGTCGTGCGATCGGCTCGTGGACAAACTGCGTATTGGGCTCTCGGCACGCGATACTCCCGTAGATGTACAAGAGCCCATAAAAGTTAATTATCTGCAGAGGGGTAATGCATAAAGCGGATGGGTAAGCCGACATTTGTGCAATGCGTGCAAGTGAAACAGTACCGTTTCGTTATCAGCAAAAAAGCATGTCAGAGCGAAGCTTATATATATATACATATACATATGTATGATATAATGATCCTGTCTAAGCTTTGAAAAAGGCAGAACTTGTGATGTCGCATTGAAACTATGAGACTTCATCTATCTCATACGTATGTACAAGTGTGAATACACTTTAGATAAGTATTCAAGGATGCACAACATTTACAACTGGGTCATTCGTTTCGTTCAAATGGTTTTCGTTTTGTGTATAAAACATATGCACACAATCTCATAAGCATAGATACATGACTAACTTTAACATTACCGGATATTACTGATGAGTAGTCGGGGATTTGGTTTATTTTCAAGTTGNAAGAGGCTGGCTGGAAAGTCTATCTGAATGCGAACGCTGCGATCAAATGTGAATGATGGTCAACTTGAAAATTACCGGATATCTCGAATATCCTGGTGAAAAATGAGACCGTACGACTCACGTTTGTTCAGTTTAAGCAGCTTTCAGCCAGCTTCTATTGACCCCACTACCCAATCAAGGGGTGGTGTGGACTGGAAGCCACAAGACAATGATCATAACGTAAAATCATGCAGGATAGTTGATTCAGCCTTATTAAAATTTACAAGTGCTCCTCAAAACTAGAGGTTGTACGGTCTGCAAACATGAGCAGTGAGATTTGGAGAACGTAAACGTGTTGACAGCATACGATAACAGCTGCTACTGTAAAAGTATTGGAGGGACAATGTTCAGTAAGTTAGTAAACCACCAGTTACAAAATTTCGAAGTGCGAAACTACCAGCATCAGGTATAAAAGTGGATAAGTGTGGTAACCTATACTTCTAGGACAACCGGTTGCAGATCACAGCACGTTATAGGCTAGGTCCACCGAATAAAAATTAGTGGGTAAAATCATTCAGGAATGTCTTCATCATCCCATTGTTTTAAGTCACTCAACCGCTGCACAGGAAAGCCCGTTTCTTTTCAAGCGCTTGCAGAACGTTAAACGCTGGAACCGTTGAAAATCATAGTATTTTTATACAATATTTTGCACAGTAGGTTACATAGCAAATGGTAAAACTTAGGATGCCTTGTACAATGACGTTCCGTTCACAGCTCATTTGCTGCCGAAGTGAAATTACATCAACCGACTACTTTTAGGAAATTGGGTTGAACGCAGTCGTCACTTACGATTATCCATCACACAAACTTCCAGATGTCGGTCAAGTTTCGAGTTAACAGGTATCCGAGATTGAAAATGCCCACAAAATAAGTCAAACAACCAGGGTATTCCAATCAATTCAATAGGTCAACAAGTTTGTTGCTCATGTTGAGCTTTGGCGGAAGTGACATCATGCATGGGTGTGAGACAGCGAGTTGCAGACATATATACTGTATTCTTTATATGCCAAAATGCATTAGAATCATTATTGACGACTCTGACAATGAGACCTGTTGCGTTGTAAACCAAGTTAATGAAGTGATTTACTATAAGGTTGCACAAAACTGATGTCTGGGGAAGCCTTTTCTCTTTTATGTATACAGGGTTGATAGAAAAATTTTGTGGGTAGATTAAGTCGTCGATGATTTATTATCCTCGTTCATTTGTGAGACAACAATTGAATGATCTCTTATATCATTCCCAAGCCGCCACTTTTGTGCTGTTCATGATACGAAACTCACAGGTAATCGCGGTCTGCGTAGGGTTGGCGCACGGACAACTTGTTTGTGTCTACGGAGCTGGAACGTCCTTGTGATTTGCCATTCATATGCCTGTGAGCCCATACTGTTGGGCTGGGCTAAATCAGGTTAGGCCGGATCATGTGATCTTCACACTTTGACGAATGAATCTCAGCTTAATTGAGTTTACATATTGGTACTGCACACTCCAGCTAGTTTATTCCTAGCATTCATTCCATACATATGTTCTGCCTGTAACGATCCACCATTGTTGTTTCACCGCACATGATTAATAGGTTACGGACATGACAATCTGAGTCGAAGTATCAGGCATGTAGTAATGCATTGTTAGGAAACAGCAAGCTGTCGTAAGCTTACAGATATACCTTGAGATAGTTCTGTCCATGTTATGAACATTCCTCCCCCTCGTTCCATTTGTAAATGAGGATAATGCCTGGCTTCCTGTAATTTCGGATATCATTAGCTTTACTAGTTAACAAACTGCTTATCTGAGAGTTAGACACAAATGTGTTGGTTTCTGTGAGGATGAGGTTGGATATCGCAAAGTTCCCTCCTTTGTGTATCGAAATACAGTCAAAAACTAATGACAATTTTATCACAGTGCAGAGTGCTGGATTTTATTTATTCACTAATGACTAACGCTTCCGTTTATACTTGCCCTGCCTAGTTCTACACACTAACTTTACATCTTTACGTCAAGTTTTAAGGCAGGGTGTGCGATACTGTTTTGTTGTCCACATTTTTGTTTGTTCCGTACGTGATATCATATGTTAGTTTCTTTGGTGTCCGAGTGTCGAACACTCGCATCATTCTGTCAACAAACCGTGTTTTGTCTCCTCACTGACCCCAGGAATGTGTGTACTGAGTGACGATAAATTTGCGTCATTTGCAACATGTCAGCTAATCTTAAACAAGCCAAATTATTTGCTACAGATACTGTCAGTAATGTTCGTTTTAGTATGTAACGGACCAGACAGTATAGCATGAAAAGTTGTCTCACGTTATTGTTGTAACATCTGCAAAATTCTGTCAACTTCAACATCACTACAATTACTGGATTCTTCTTCGAAGCCTTTCCAGATTCCCCATCATTATAAACTTGCATTACCCTAAAAAACGACAGATTGGATTATGGATTCTGATGACCTGTGCAGCACTTTAGCGACAAGTTGTTCGTGTACGCATGCAGTCTTGCTGTAGCATGGTTAACACGTGTTGTCATCTAACGACGGACAGAGTGGAAACTGAACGTAAAGTTAGCTGCCTATCTAGCTCTGATAAAACCGCTTGGCGTTCCGTTTGACTAACGGAGTGCCGAGTGCCATGCACTTTGTCCTGAGCAGCGCCTGGTAATATTTGTTGAATCCTGGACCATTTTCGGAACCACCGTAGACAAAACGCACCTATGCAGACTGCCAAAACTTTCTCTTTGACTAAAACGTTTAGTTTACCTCCTCAGGTTATAAAGAGCATAAAAACGGTTAAAATCGAATTACTAGCCACATGAAGCATGACCACTTGAAAAAGAAGTAACCCATCGATTACCCGGACCTGCAATGTTGCCTTGAGAATGACATAAATGTGGTTCTCAAGATAGCTAGAGTTAGTGTGACAGTTCAACTTTGGGTCAAGGCTTCGTTTTAACGGTATCATAATAACCTCAGGTGGCAATATGATGTTGTGGTCGTGTACTTTGCCGTCCTCTAGATTACCCAATAGCAAGGACAGTTTAAGGACCAACGTTTTAAGTGTGATTTGTAACAGACAGGTAGCCAAGGATTGGACTTAATAAACATTAACGTCAACCACAACTAATCGTGACATTCGCATTCAGATAAGCTTTCAGTCACTTTCTCGAGAAGAGACTCTAGACTAGTTTCAGAAATGACCACCACTGTATATGCTTATCATGACCGCGACTTAAACTTCAATCAAGCTATCAGTGGTAAACATGTTGATCACTGAGCCACTGATCTTGTGCCTAACTTAGGCGTTTATACACAATTGACTTGCTATTGGGAATGCCGTTCAGCACAGTAAATATTGTGTATTTTGATCACCCGGCTCATTAGTTTAATTAACCTAATCTGCTAGTGAACTACTAGACATTTTTCACCAATCCATTCACAACTGAATAATCACTTACAACACATTTGACAAATGCACCTGCCCAAAGTATATTGAGTTCAGAGCATTACAAAATAGGCTAACCCAGAAAATGATGCTGAAGTCTGTTACCAGATTAGCCGTGCTTTTAATAATTTTCGTAACACAGTACGTACAGTGCCGTTTTACACTATTAGTCATGTAGCCAGTAACGATGAGTGAGATTTTCGTTCGTCAACAACAACATTACCAACGGTAATATATCATTGACGCATAATTATCGTGAAAAGAAAAACGAACCGAAGTTTGAAATCAGAAGGGCACAGGAATATCTACTGTTCTACATTCGTTTCTTTGGTGTTACTTGAGCAAGATTGCCTTAGTTATTCAAATGCATCCTGATGGTGCATTCGGGGTTGTAAGATGCATCGAACGAACCCGTTCCTAGTATGCGGTCCACAAATCAAGTACATAATTGTGGATGTGAAAAGGATTACCAGAAGAAGAATGGATGGTCCTTAATACAATGTAGGTATCTGTTCCCTTCACAGATTACGGATGCTGTTGCTCTGATGCTGCACCCTTTTTGTATAGCGACTGTAGTCAGTGGCTGTTACGCTGCTCAGATTTGCGACATTTTTGCACACAGTTTAGGTTTTCACCAGCTTCCGTAACTGCCAGAGTATAGCAGCTTACACTTGTTTCCCCTAGAAACTTGAAATTTCACACCCTAATGGTTACAGAGCTTTAGGGAATTTGGTTACAGAGCCTTAGTCTGAGTGCAAGAGTTCCTTGACGGCTCACTCTTCTTTGTCATTCCGATGCATTGACGACGTACGTAAGATGTGCACAAAATCAAGACAAAAACGGAGCTTAAAATCGAACATTAGAAGTAGAAGCTTTGAAGACAGGATGCATGAACACCGAACCAGTTTTGTCGGACAGCGAGCGAGAGCTTATTTTACGTTAGAAGAATTCCTAGTTTCGTCAGTCTCAGGTTGTGCCAGACGATCTTTACCGTCAGTTGAGTGTTTTCAATTACAACCACTCTACACTATCTGGTGTGTTTATCAGTTTTGACTAGCTTGTCTACTCTCAAGGTAATTTGCAGTCAAATTACACGATATTCTGTTTCGTCAGTTGTAGGCTTACTCTGGTCGGCATCGACAAACACAGCTGTTTATAGAGAGCCATTGCATAGCAGATGATAGGATGACTACCGGTACACTGGTCCCGCCCTATCCGCTGTACCGCTTTGAACTGTCCAATGACTTATCCTTTCATGTGACCCTCAAACCTAAACTAACAACCGTTAATTAAAACATCCAATTTTCTTCAATAAGTTTGCCACTAAAAACAACAGACGGTTATCGGTTGATCTTAGCCGGTATTACACTATATGCACCTTGGACGCATATACAAGGCAAAGCAGACAAGTGAAGTTTATTATCAGTCGTACACGAGTAAACTGAACAGTGAATCTTCGGATCAAGTTATATCGGTTATCCGACGGCCTCCAGTTCGGATGACCACCTACTAGGTAAGACAGTCGTTGCCTGGACACAAAATACTCATATACACAAAAGGATAGTCAGATGCGCTTAACTGATAGCTCGCTGATCGATTTACGGCTTCTGAAAGAAGTTAGAGCTATACTTCATGCGAAAAAAAACATTAAACTGGTCCGTGGTAATCAAAAGAACACTGGGAACACTGGGACATTAACGGTGTATGAAAGATTAAACGATAAACCTGATTTGACAGACTAATATCTATTTATGAGAAAAAATACATTGGTGCTTAAAGTGATGACGTTTGTCCGGTTCAAGAGACAATGGGCTAGTGTGTCCTTGAGATGTCACCACGTCTCTACAACCTGATGATGGACAGGCAGACTTTAGCGTGTTTTTGACATGTATAGTTTATCTGATGTTGTTTATGTTAGTGTTGGCACACATACATGTTAACCTCATTTATCATGCAGCAGCTGATTATTCTGAAGCGAACCTGCTTTCACAATGATCATAGGATTACTGTGATACTCTACCGCCGTTCTTCCGGGATACGGTACTGTTGTCACTGGTCTTCCAGTCAAGCTTACCCACGTATTTGTGGCTTAAGTCTGGTCGTTAGCGATAGTAAGCCTACTGTACAATGTGTTCCTGAGGATTCAGTCGTTTTCCGTTCGACTTACACGGCCCAGATATGAACAGTATGCGAATTTCCCGGTTCATGCAGAACTTCTCAGTTTCGATGTGATATTGACAATAGGTTGTTTTAGAAATTCCCATATGATGACACTAGGACGGTGTCATCCTTAAACGGTTGTACTTTTGTCAAGGTTGGCCAAATTTTGGTTTTCTCAGTCACTCACTTAGGGTTCAGTAGCTTGCCATCACTTACTGAACAAATATGTACTCCGTCATCCAATGTCTTGGAGGTCTGTGATAGCAGAGAAGTATATTAAATCAAATCCAGTCAACTGAAGTAAACACAAATCATGTAAGTAAATTCCCATAATGAACTCTCACTCCTTAATCTACTCAAATCTTTAGTAACCTGAAAAGACTTGCTCACTGAGTTGGCCTTACACAGTCAATGGATCTCACAGAGAATTGGACGAATGTTTGAAATCGGTTTCAGCTAAAACGAACTGCCAATTCACTTTCGTGATTACATCAGGCATTAAGTTTGCGTATACGTGGATGTAAGTATTGAATAACGGAAAAACAGTAAGGCCTGTGAATAAATGTGTTCAAGAGGATCTAACGGAAAATGTAAAAATGGATTTAGAAAAATTCAAATGATAAATGTGCTTTCACAGATAAGTTTTTTTCTATAAAAAAAAGTTTCGCACACTGATGTGAAACAAGAAGGTAAACGGAGTGTTCATAAGAAACACCAGTGCAGTGTGATAAATGTTCAAGAGGTCTAGCAAACTATATGGATTCATTCGAAAAACCACGGAAAGTAGCAGATAGCTGGTACAACCAGTAGAAGAACAAGCAAGCTTTGATGAGGTGGCTGACTGGACGATATTGAGCAGAGTGAGTTTTCAAACACATGATACAAATTGGGAGCTTGTCTACTTTGGTGATAATATCAGTGACATGAAGTTGTCGTGTTACACGAATATTCAAAGTAAGCTCTACGTAGCCATTTTAGAGAAGTTTGGGCAGAAATTCGTCGCAAAAGATACGGGTACCAACCACTTGATGCGCAATCTCTTCCATACATTATCCACCTCCACGCACTGTAGTACATCGGGCTCTGGTTATTCAGAGTAGAACCTCAAGCAATTCGACGTTGTACCCTTTTCCCACACTGTGATTCACTTTGTGTTGTTCAACCTGCCACGAATGATCGGAGACGAGTGTTCAGCCGCTTTAATCGAACTGTTTTGAACTAATGTTTGTGTTAATTTTATGCTTACCGACACAAAACGGATCATGCGCGTGAACGATTTCATACAGAATTTACACTGGGTCCACTTGTTCAAGAAACATCCCGATATTTACTGTCTCAGCTTGATGGGATCTGAAGCGGACACGATACGGGAACGTGTGTAAAGGGATGGGCACACATTAGAAAAGCCATTAACTTGGCTCCTTTCCATAGTTGAAGACAACACACTTGGTATCTGAGGCGTAGTTGGGAAATTAGTTGTGTAGGCTTGAACGTTACCCATGCTTTATCGCAGCTGTCGACTTTGGATAGACCTCCCAGCCCCTTTATTAAGAAAAAAATACACTAGACTCTACAGTTTCCCCGTATCAGTGCACACAACCAGCGTACGGTCTCCCCCTATTTTCATCAGGGGACCATTTTGAGCACTGACCCACTGATTTTACATTAAACAGGACCGTAATATTGTATTTGAAGGTCCAACCACCATCGTTTGAGTCATCATCTGGTTACCAGATCGCCTCCATAGGAGGCCCATTTGCTATGTCCCCGACCGCTCGTGAGTAGATTAAATTGTTGACGAATAGGTTAAATTTATTCGGTAAACTGAACCTGATTGAAGTCATAATGGGGGGTTGGTGAGTGGAGTTAGCTGGTAGTAACTGTTTCTTCCATTGAGACAATCAAGCCAGTTGATCATCATTCGGGACAGAAAATGACTGAGCATCTCCGTAGGATAATCTGGCCATGTCTAATATGCGATCAATAGATCAGTGGACAACACAATCGCGTGGTGAACAAGTGACCTGAGTTCACACATTTGTAGTGTCAGTGATAAATACTGCTGATTAGGTCTCATAATACTTAGGTACGTTTAAAGATAGACTACAACACGAACAACTTGACAGTTTAGATCAACCGTCCGGAAGGGCAGACAAATAGAAACGAGTTTAGTTTTGATGTCGGCGTGTTTTATTGCAGTGAGTGGAGGGAAAATTGACTTGGATGCAATGTAGGGTGGGGGAAAACAACATGCAGTGGATCGTACCTTGGAGAAGATCAGAGGCAGTGAGGAGTGATGACTGTGTGCCCACCAAATCCGGCAAATTGTTTGCGGTTTATAAAGTGATTCCCTAAAACCCCCAGTTGTGAGACTCTATTTTCAGACATTGTTAGGGGTTAAGGTAAGTATTTCTGTTAGTTCTCCTAGACCTAACTCTATGGTCGAAGATACCTGGCGACGGTTTTTAATTTTCAATCAAATGAATAAAGAACGGAATACCTTAGATAAACGAGAGCATCAGGGGTTGCGTGTGAGTGACGATGAGCGAACTGACCAGGATCCGTGAAATTAGCTTTGATTCCTCCTTCAAACAAGGGTTTGTTCGTCTATAACGTCGAATGTCCTGACACTGTGTGAGTTGTGGAAACATTTGGCCTTATTTTCTGTAGAGGTTAGCATGATACACAAAATTCTCCGGAGCTCTGCAATTTTGCAATATGTGGCGCTGTGTATATAGCCCAGCAGGCGGTCGGTATTAAATCTCTTAACATTCCGCGTGTGATCAAAGTGAATACCGAGGAGGCTTCATTGTTTTTGATGGCGTCATTCATACCAATGAGGGAGGATGTGACCGACACACGGAACTCATTTGTAGACATTCTATCTGGGCAAATAAAGTGTTGAGACCTCATCTGATGACAGAGTTAAAAGCCTTTGACAAATCGATAAAATGATTTTCAAGTGACGAGTCTGTGCAGCGCTTCCTTGAAACGGATGAAGGAATAGTATCCCGGCCTTGAACTGCAGCTGAAATATCTGGTGGTTCGATTAATGAATAGATGTAGTTTACTGAAAACCAATCAAAAGAACGCTTTTTCAGTAACCATTAGAAGAAAGACATACAGATAGCTGTGGTAGACATTATGGTTTTCCGTGTTCTTGTGAAGCGCTCCTGAACAAGCTTCATCTATATCCTATAATCATCACATATAAATAAATTTATGGAAATGCTAAGCCTAAAAAGAATCCATACCAAACGTGATCAATCACCATTCATATCAACCGCGACATCAACCAATCGTATACCATCCTTTTCGAAAGCATTGCCATTAGTATACAGTGGGGTCTTTAGTTTGTTTGAGTATCGTGAATATGCCCAGTTTGGTCATGAGAAAAAACGCGTAGCAAACAAGCTTGTTTTCAGTGCTTTATCATCTAAGAACGCCATCCCGTCGTGAGGACGATACAATACAACGTAAGGTATATCGTAAAGCAACCTGGACAGGACAATGTACAAATTTTAATAGTTTCGTACCTTTGAGACAAAAGAAAAACCTAGTCCGGTGTTTGCTAGGTAGGGCAGTGAAAATTTGCTCAGATGACACCATTGAGGAAGAAAAACAGTTTATATTCAACACACTCCTTGAAAATGGTTATCCAGAACAGTTTATTTGTAAGCACATGATAGTTAGCACAAAGGTAGGTGTGCCGCAAACTGTAGACAAAAAGCCTGTCTATATTAATTTGCCTTTCAAAGGCGATAGCAATGCTGAAAATATAACCAGGAAACTTAACGTAGTACTTAACAAAACCCATTTCGCAGCTCAACTACGTATTCGGTTTACATCCACACCAGTTTTGCGTCCCCACCTGAAAGATATATTGCCTGTACATGCTGCCTCTTTTTGTGTTTACCGTTTCGTTTGTTCCTGTGGAACAAGCCACATAGGCCGCACAACAAGGCGACTATCTGAGCGCATGCGGGAGCATCATTCGGTGTGGCTAGCTTGAGGATCCATAAAGGTTTGTTCATCAGCGATCGCTACTCAGTTGGTGGAATCGAATCATGTGATCAACCCGGCCGATTCTTTCAAGCCTATCTATCGAGTCGGCGGAGCGCAATCAAAGTAGGTCTAAGGTCGCCTACTAGCCATTGCAGAAGCCATCGCAATCCGCTTACATTCGCCCTAGTTATGCTCACAAAAATGTCTGGTAAAAACACTGAACCTTCCGTGGTCCTGTATCGATAGCCCGGATCGATCTGTTACATAGGAGTGCCGATTTTCCGAAAACGTTTACAACCCAATTCACTGGCCTACATAACTAGATTTCACGAGTTTGACTGACTGAACATTAATGATCACCATCCCTCACCCTACGGACATACTACCCCCAGCGAACCCATATAACTGTGTTGTATTTAGCCTGATGATGAAGCACTGAAAACAAGCTTTTTTGCTACGCCTTTTTTCTCATTAGTATACACTCGAGTATTCCGTAATGTGTGTAGATGGTAGTGATGTTATTCTGTTTTTCAACGACGAGAACGCTTTTGGCGTTTAATGATACGGTTTCAGACGCCTTGGATACATCATGTGATAGCGTTGGACCCAACCTCCACTTGTTCAGTTTCATCTACAATGACTTTTAACACCGAAATCACTTGATGAGGATTGGATGAAAGTAGATTCCAAGGTTTTTTTTATTAAAGCTGTCATATATGCT
The DNA here is from genome assembly GCA_008508345.1 of Paragonimus westermani. Classification (NCBI taxonomy): domain Eukaryota; kingdom Metazoa; phylum Platyhelminthes; class Trematoda; order Plagiorchiida; family Troglotrematidae; genus Paragonimus; species Paragonimus westermani. The sequence goes on along the minus strand of QNGE01001793.1, from coordinate 92,879 downwards.
GCAAGTGTCACCACAGTAAATAGAAAACAGATTATTCTAGAAAGGTTTTGACTATTATTCTTTCGAATTGTAAGTGGGTTTCTCTGGCTGGCTTCATTATCTTTGATTAAGCTACCGACAACCCTGTTAGAGAGGAACAAGAATCATAACTCTGAACCTAATCAGCAACCATCGTTCCTATAGCCACTGACCATGGATTAAATGAGCCAGTGGGCTTCTAGCTTAAGAGGCAAACATGGCCAGTAACACTCTGACTTCATTGCTCTATCCCAAGTGATCACTAGTTTACCCTGTAGCCTATAGAAGTCGGTTGTGACACCGTAACACAGTGCTCGAAGTCGAATATGTTTGGTTGACAGTCCTAATAATTACTAGCGTTATGTAGTGTTACACATTAAGCAAACAGACAAACAAACAGCTTTTGCAATCATGTGGTTACCTGTGTTACTTCGTTGCTACCCAACACGGACGGCTGAACACAGATCTAAGTTGTCGTATGAAGGCTGAGGCGACCACGGTTCACAAACGTACGGTAACACCAGTCTGTCAGTCATCCTGTCGACACAACTGTTACGCTTCGGATGAATACAACCCTAACCTTAATGATGATTCAGTCTGAGAAGAACTCCTTCAGCCTAAGGATATATATTTAAAGGAAGCTTACGTTGGTGGTTGAGAGCGTCTGGGAGGGACAAATGGTTTTCAAAAGCTAGATCTTAAGACCTATGTCAAAATGTAGTACACGTTTCAGATCCGTGTTTGAATTTGAGGAGTTCTACCGCCGTTCCATCGCCGCCGTCCTCTGGTCGCCGTACCTGGGAACAAACTCATTCCCACTGGAACACGATAGGTTTGTAAATGAAAACTTGACAACTGGAGCAGTGTTGGACGTTCAAGTTCCACAGTCATGATTAGTTCTGATATTAGCTTCGGCTCCCTAGTTAATGCTAGCTGTGACTTAAGTTCTAATCGCTCTACCAGTTGTAAAAGAGTGGGCATACACCTATGCTAGCAGAACACTAGTCTTGGACATAAAAAATTAAAACCTTTCGTTTCTCACCGGACAAGTGCAAACGAGAAAGAAATCATTGAATAGGGAATGAACGTATAACTTGATACTTTGGGCTCTAGTATGACCCTTGAGTTTCACGAACCTCACTTTAATGTTTATAGTTACTCTAGGAATCGATTAATTATGGCTCACTGTTCTAAACTGTCCAAACTGTCACACAAACAGACATTACTCTACCAGTGGGCTTAACACAAAATTTTTGTGCGCTGGCCAGCAGTGACCACGAAAATGCAGGTTGGACGTCAACAATTTGATAAACCGCCGTTTAATTTTCTACCTATACAATTCCGTATTGTAAAATAGGCCAAATCAGTCTGCAATATGAAAAGTGTTTACGTGGCGTAATATCCACTCACGAACAAGTATATGATGTCCAATTCCTGTTGAACTCCACACACAAACACTACTGCCACCTGGCTAGACGATCACCATACAAATGTCTATACATACGTAAACCGTTCAACTGGGCAGATAAAACACTCTCGGGTACTCCAGTGGAAGATCTTGAAGCTAAAAACAGGGTCAACCCAGTACACTGCGCATTCCATGAGTGTTGTATGCATTGGTATAGGGTATTTACCACGATGTTTGAAATGCCGGTAGACTCAACGGTTATTGTTTGATCCAGAACGTCATAACACACAACCTGCGTTACGCTTGTTGTTTAAGTCATGACATCATGGTGGAATGCGTTCACATTTTGTGAAAATCAATAGCCCTTTTTCCTTAAATTAAAAATGTGAATGCTTCAGAATCTTGTAATTAGAGACGCCCCAAATGTCAACATTTACGGGTGACTTGATATCAAATTCGAACAGCCTAAATTCTGCCCCAGTGACTAAAAATCATCCAGTGCACATGTACGACACATTAACATTTGTGAAACAAAATTGAATATGTGTACCCTAATTCATGAAATGAAATACTGTCCGTTCTCTAAATCAAAATAAGCGTGATTGTGACAGTCACACTTATTGTGAGAACAAGGAACTTCTCCGTCCTGTTTAACATTAGTTCTATGTCATCTGATTCAGACCATTTGACATTGCGATGAACATTGTGGTGAAAAACGTATCAGCGATTAGTGAAATGAAATAAGTTAACATGGAGGTGTAGTTATCTGCAAAAATTAGAATTCAGAGTAAATGTTTTCGCATCATTGGAATTCTTTCTGAAAACTCTATTTTGGTTTGAGATTAATCTAAACTTAATGGTTTGTGTAAAAAGTTACAAGCCTTCTCAGGAGTGGGAGTAGAGAACCACTTACGAATCTAGGTGTCCGAAATCCACTTAGACAAATGTCTGTGTCTCAACTTACCTAGCTCAATACTTCCTAACGAGAGACAAATAACATGAATCATCATATCAGTCTTTAGGATTTTGATTCCACAAGTTGACTGTTATTTTTGTAAGTTAAAATTCGAATCTGTTTAAATGTTTTCCTGTTGCACGCATCATAGGAACCTATGGAAACCAAAAGAATATGACTGATCATCCATTCAGTGCCATGACATCTGGACTCCGTGTGAAACCATACTCTTTGTAAATGTCTTATCCCGATATTCAATTGAAGAGTCGTTCAGGTTGTACAGAACACAACACATACAACACACAGATAGTTCACTTACCAAGACCTCTTCCTACAGAAAACGGATATAACAGATTGTCCTGGAATATCATTTATGAAAAAAATTGTGAACTGATGGTAGATAGAACTGTTGGAACTGTGTGCCGAAAAAGCGTATTAACAGGAGAAAGGCTAATCGACTGTATAGGTCGTCGGCTGAACGTAACAGTACCAGTGACCTCTGTGTACATGTTCTCCTTTTGTGAAAAAAGACGACGAGACATTCTGAAGGTGGAAACTCTATGGAAAATGTCATCTCCACCAATCACAGTTCTGTATGTTCGACTCGACTATACTGGTTGGTACTTTGGTTTGGGCGTGGACGACCGATTTAGGAGACAAAAATAATAGAGGGAGTGGCTTAGTGAAGTTACTGTCGTATGTTTGATCGATCGATTCACGCGAGCGCGTGGGAGTGAACGAGCCTGTTATACCATGTATAATCAACGTGCTACTTCAATTTACTGAACCTCCCTATCGAGCTCTGTCAACATCAAGTGGGACATCATGAAAGTAGCCGAATAAGGAATTATCGGTTTCTCAATCTGTAGGTTACCCTGGCAACCGTTGTTGCCACAGTGACATTCGTTGGGTTGTGAGAGCCTCTGTATGTATGAAATAGCCGAGGCTACGGTAATCGGAGTCGGTTCGATCCCACCCTTACTCGCGGTTTCTGGTGGGGATAATGTACTTGAAAAAGTTCATTGTCATTAACGGAGAAGTACATCATTAGGCACACTTGAAGGGTCAAAAATGAAAGCAATCTTGAGCCTTAATCAGTGTATCATAAGTAGCAGATACGTTGGGGGGATTTTGAGTTTAGAAAGAATAGGTTGTGTGCAATTTAACCACAGTGGGAAAATTTTAAATCAAGATTGACGTCTAACAATTATGGTTTGTTTAGAACATGGAATAGTGAATATATGCGAGTTTTCCAAGATTGTTGTGGATAAACTTCGATGTGTCGACCAATTTAAAGTTTTTAACGTCAATTTTAGTAAACGCTGATAATTGTAAAAGCTTGTGTACACCATTTTCAAGATGATTTAGTCAAAATTAGCATAGGAGACATGCGTAATTGATAGCTGCGATATTTCAAAGCACCTAGTAGGTCGACTGATCAGTGTACACAATAATTTTACATGGGAAACAGCAGAATAAGTGAAATGTGGAAGTAGAATTTAAAGAGTCATACAAAACTTGCGATATGCTCTTAGTTTCTGTTCACGTCAGTACAGCTCAGGTGAACCCATCCTGAGATATTAAAGGAAATGATTTTGGTCAGATGTTTCTGCCTAACTGAATCTGGTTAAAAACAACTGACTGATGCAAATCGATTAAAAAGCACTTTCGACCCAGTCGGCAACATAATGTTTTCTTAAACACAACTTGTGTTTGACTAATCATGCGTAATCGGTGATAAAAGTATTGTCGTATTTGAAATCGATTAGCTTATTACAAATCAGTGTTACCTTCTCCACATGGCAGCTTTCCGATCAGGTACTGTTTCCATAGGACTGTTATATTTTTTATTGTGTTGGCATGGCAACGACAGAACACCCTTTACATCCAGAGAACCACGGGCACTCCAGTCTCGGGCACAAAAACCCGTTTCCATAACTAACTTGTAACCTATGTGCAAGAATCTGAGCTTTGGCTGGGACTGAAAACAGCCATAGAAACAACATGTCTAGACGAGGCAAGAAGCAGAACTGTATGCCGTAGATAAGCACACTGTTTTCCATTCTGGTTAGAATGTAGCCGAACACCTGATTTTCGTAATCCAACTGTTCCTAATTTATTGAATCTGTCGCATTATTTTCCCGTAAAACCAAGTAATTATATCAGCTGCCATAGCTTCCTGATCGCTATCACCAGACATTTTAGGTTGGCGCGTTCCCACGATTCGACGGATTGTTATGTCTGTTCATCCTCTGACCGGTGATATTGTTCCGCAAATTTTCGTTTCAATGTCTAAAATTCCTGTGAACCGACCGAACGGCCAAGGATTTTGTTTGGTATTTAGTGAGACGCCATCGGACAATCAACTGGAAACGATGCCTTCTGTTTCGGAACAAAAAACACACGGGTGTTCAGTGTATCAAGGAGGATAAACCAGACGCAAGTGATGTATAACATGGAATATAACATGGAATTGACAAACAAATCTTTATTAGCAAATTTACGTTTGTCAGGATGCAAATAAACACGTGCATCAGACAGACTCGTACAAAAAATATTCCGTTGTCAGTTATTGATTTGAGAATGGATTACAAAATTGTACATGCTTTCGAAAATTTCATACTTCCTAAAATGAATGGATGATAGGTGAGTTTCGAAGGAAAAACTGCGTTAACAGCCATTGCCCTTATGAGAACCATGGTGAACTCAACACTTCGGCCTCAGAGGACTGTCATGCTCAGATTAATTTAGGTATAACTCCAGAGTTATTGGGTCTAATCATCAGTTGAAACATAATTAAGAACCAGTTTTTTATGAACAGGACGAACCTACAGTATTCCTCGGACCACCAGAATACATTGTCAGTTATATGCATACATGTAGCGCACGTTTTCACTTTACTTGCAATTCTAGTAGTTTGAATTTTAGTATCTTGAATGATAATCAGCTCTTGAAAACTACGGCTGCAGTTCGGTAGACCCAAGTTGGATAGATTACTTATCTTGATTAATAACAGATGAAGACAGTTCAGTCATTATACTTCCATTAAGAGCAAGCTCCATCTAAAACTAGCTGCGCTCCATAGTCAGACGTTCAAAATTAGAGTGCCTGCATATTAAATGCAAACAAACCGACCAACGATGAGGGTAAATTGTCATAAACAAATGAGGTTCTACACAAATTTTATGGCCCAGCATCAGCGAATGCACGCACTCTACAGATAACTGGCCGAAACGAAGGCAACATTCATCCCACTGAGTCCGACTAGCCACCATCTCATTTAAAGTCTCTAACCGCCGACTGTGTGAGTCACGAGGAACATGGATCCGACCTGCAGTGATTAACCATGTGGTGAACTATATCACTTATTCAGGTTAAACCAACGTATGTCCACTTTACATATAACAACAATCGACCGGGGCGCCAGCAACAGTGCCCTGTATGGCAAGCGATTAACTGGCATTTTCAGTACGTGGTTTAACCTTTTAACTCTGTGTGCATGCTTAAGATTTAAACAGAAGAACACGCCTGGCGATCACTATCAAATACTCTTCGTTACTCACTGTTTGGTTCCACCCGACGCCACCGATTGGACTCAGACGTCGATGGTCATGTACTTAAAGCGGTCTGACGTCTACCATTCTCATCGACCAGGGTTGGTGATGACAAAATGGATCGGCGATATTTAGGGTTGAGAAAGATACCTGTTCAACTCGGAAGATGTCCTAGATTATGTGGGTTACCTGAAAGAATCTGAACGACGCCTGACTGCTAATCGTGAAGTATGGCCTATTGAGGAAGCCAGTGAAATGGGGACTGTGTTGATCAGGCAGCTAAAGCCAACGTTATGTTCACGGAGCAGGTTTATTCAGACCAATCTTTTGCCTCCTGTCTATTATGTTTGGTGGTTGCCATCACGTACCGTTTTTCGTTTTCAATAAGCAGCAGATGGACTGAAAAATCAAGTGTTGGTCTGCTTCCTCTGCCATTTGTGTGCTTTCCGTTCTGTTGGATCGGGGTGAGTGGTATTACCCGTGAAGTTACCATCACCATGTGGCTGGTTGATCATAGTTTATCAGTTGCTGTTGGTACAGCTGTAGGCCACATTCTCGCCTGGCAATGGATTCATTACCAGTAGACCAACGAAATTATCTTGGGGTCACATGATTTTGCACAGAACTATCACATGTTAGATATAAATGCTATCTCTCTCTTTCCACACACACACAACTTCTGCAAACTCATTTTGTCCTGTAAAGTAATTCATGGTTTAAACAAGCTGGTAGTTTCTAGCGCTCCATGGAAGACTGCACGAAACAGTTATTCGAGGGTGGGACAAGGCATTGCAGCGGTAGGGTCACAAACATACAAAAGTGAAAACGTACCGAAACATGAATTGAATAAATTCAAGCAATCATCAACTAACGACTGTGTGGTCTATCTGAATCTAGGTCGTGTTCAGGAAGTATTGGATCAAGTACAACGGAATAAGACTTAAAATGTCACGTGTCCAGTTAGTTAGAATGCACAAGATCAGGCTGTAAGTATTGAACGGGTATGTGCTGTATTTTTTATTGAATCAATGTAGACATGCCTCTTGGGAAACCGTATCTAGATAAACCTGATCTATATTTGTGTAGACAGCCTAGTAGACAAGGGGATATCTCTGAAATAAAAGTGTTATATTGTGGAACGATCGAGCGAATACAATTGAGCTGTAACGATCCCTACGACGCAATAATACTGTACGCGCTGTAGTAACCCCGAAGAGCCGATACCCAAGCCGACTATGAAGAAAAAACACAGAAAGAAGCTTCTACCGTCTCAGTCCAAAGAAAAATTGCAAGCGGACCTCTTGCGTACTTATAGCTCGTCAAGCGACCCTGTGAATAATGTTCAATGAAGCGCATGACAAGCGTCTTAGGTCATAAACCAGCGAACCAACGTCCACTATGTTAGTCGACGCCATAAATGAGAAAGATGGTACAATAATTGCGTGAAAAAGCGACATTCGAATTTAAAAGAGTAATAAATACTCATTACCGGTTACTTGGACAGTTTTTGGAGCATTTGACATCACCAACAGAAAGCTTGTTTTATAAGTGTGATATACCATAACGTAGTAGATGTAGGTAGCGTCCCCATGTCATTCTGCGGGATCGTTTGTAAGAGAGCAAACTAAAGTCTCCAAGTAAATAGTGTGGAGACAGGCAAACACAGCATCGTTGACCAGGAAGTATGTAACAACAACCAGCGGCACAATTAAAACCAAAAGAGTACTTACATACATAGCGCAACGTTTTCGGCGTCATTTCGATTTTTGTCCATGTAATTTTTGTACATATCTTACTAAGCCTTTGACTCATGTTTATTGGTATTCTCTCCTTTATACAAGATTACCGTCGGAATGTTTGCTTCCGAATGGCACTGTCCCAAGCTGTCTTCACTTCGTACGAAGTAGGTTGACGAGTGAAGGGAGGAGGGGGTAACCAAAGCATGAACAGCTGGCTGGCTTGTTACATATGTAGTGTATAAGCGTCCCATATGTATATCAACTGAGAATAGCGGAAAGTTGATTGTAGTATATGTTGAGTTGAAGTAAGCATTGTGCTCCGTAACTCGTTTACAGTTGTGCATTGTGGCAAAGAAACACTCAACTTCTTGATACCGCGAAATTCGGCTCTAAGCTCTTAAGTGATGATTGCTGGTGAATAGTTGCACATGGGAAAAAAATAACGCTATCGATAATCGAAAAAAAGAAATCGTATCCATGGTTAATAGCAAGTAAACCCGACAGACAATTGAGCAGGTATTCTAACTCATTATAAAAGCAGCATCTGGTCAATTGGGAGTGTACTACATTAAGCACGTTAAAACAAAGTATTGCGCCAATCAGATCTATGAGAGCACTAATGGTGTTTGATTTACGTTCAAGACACCTCCGTGTGACATATCGAAACAAACCGTTCAGTCGCAGTCGTGTTTATTGAAAGTTCTATATTTGTTACTCCATAACCTATTCACTACATCCAGTTGTTGTTGTCGAATAACCATTGATAAATTGACAGGAATGAAACTTGCGAGGCTTAGTAACACTTTCCAACTTAATTTCGGAACAGTAGACTCACACAAAGCACCATTCGTAGTAAGGCAAACTGTGGTCAAAGAGCCACAGAAACCACTACCACGTTTGCAATGAACGAGTTTCTTCACGCAATACACCATATACTGTTATTGATTTAATGGATTCTGCCTAAATTCCAACGGCGAGTTTCACTTGTTTTAGTAACTGTTCACTTCTGACGCTGTTAAGCGTCATTTTCAGTCAGTTTACATTGTTGACACTTAGTGAATATCTAATTCGTGACACAAGGTTGACATATACTGTCTTAAAGAATTTTGAGAACATAACCTAAAGCAGACTCGTTGTGCAATAAACTTGATTAGGATACCCTGTAATCAGGATTTCATAGGCAAGGTAAGATAAAAATCATGTTGTACAAACTCATCAAGAATGTATCATCTCCTGACAAGTAGTTGGCCGAAGTAACGGAACTAAAATTTCGTCATCTTCGAGAAGGACTCGTATATGAGTTACGTGTTGGATCTGGAGCAGTACGGAGATGAAGGTCTCACCGGCAGATGCTGAGACCGCGGGTTAGTCAGTCGTAAGTTCAGTACATTGGAGCACAACAGTGGTGTAAATAGGAGGCTAACCTACGAAAACAAGACAACCGAGTCGAACCATGGACTGAGGTTGCCCGTCCCTCACAACGACTGAAACACTGATCATCCAAATTGTTCATGTCGATAATCTGTCATTTAAAAATATTCAGTCGACCGACTATCACAGATCAAATTTAACCTGCTGCGAAACAGTTTTTTTTACTGGAGATCAAACGTGGATTTCGTTTGTTTACGATTGAAAATCATGCAAACTTTTTCTAGATTTTTGATTCAGACAAAGTTGCAATCAAATTAACTTTCAAACGAAGCATCAGGTTGAAGTTTTACTCTTCTCAGAGTGTGTCAGTACGGCAGGCATTCTCCCGTTTTCTTAGTTAAAAGACGTGACCTTATCCCGAATTCTCATACGGAAACTCTCCCCCGAAACCATATGTAATTCCGACCTTAGAATACAGGAGTACGTTAGCTGTCCTGTCTATTTCAACTGATCACGTCTGAATTGTTATGTCCTAACGAAATATGTCTAAGCAGAGAGTCACCACTAATGGGCATTGGGTTTGAGAGACAGTAGGCCGTCAAACGACTGAAATGTTGCACAATGAACACCATTCACATTCTTGATTGTGTTCAGTGAAAATGTACAGGTTAGCATCAAAAAACGACTTAGGTCCGAATCTGCTTTCAGGTTTCACTGATAAAGTCGGTGTTGCGTGATATGCTTAGAATAAAACGGCTTGGAAAGTAAAACAGTTGACGGAATGCTAGACTAAAAGGGAACGATTGGAGAAGAGAGCATTAGGAGCGTGACTGATGATGCAATAAGCAAACAAGCAGCACTAACACACTACTTATTAGTAATACGGTTTCTGTGCTCAGCAGCGGCGTTGGTGGATTCCAGAGTGAACCGTCTGAGAAATTCTACCGGGTCAGTCAATCCACTGGGTCATTTGGTGGATTTCATATGAGACAGTGGGACGGGTGGGTAACAGAGTCCAAATATGAAATTTCCGAGCTCCCGGTGTGGCTTCGTAGTTCAGCTGGTAGAGCGCTTGCCGCGTTGAGGCATACTGTGTCTGTCGCTGGTTTGAATCCAGTCAAAACGCTGATTTTCACACAGGTCTCATTCAACTAATCAACTGGCATGCGACAACAATGGACTGCCAAATGCATTCCCCCCCCCCCGACAGTCAAGTTATTAAAAAGTATGACTTTGATGTCCTGACCGTGTGTGCCATGTCCGCCCTGGAGTTACTTGACGGTTGCCATTGTTGTTAGAGACTTGAGTAATGGGTTCTAGACTGTGCACAATCAGACACCAAATGTGTGTTATCTGCAAGCCAAATATACCTCTTACGGACTATCCATGAGTTAACGATTTAGATGAGGAATTCGCATATTACACAGTGGTGATAGGGTTTATCGACAGTCCTCACATGCGAAGGAAGTTTCGCCTTTATTCTGTGGCTAACACATCGGGATTTAACACAATTTAAATAATGATTCATGATCCCTTAACGACCTGTCTGCAGCTTTTCACATTCTGATGGCAGTATTTTCACATACTTAGAAAAGAAGATCGTGGGTTTGGATTTCTCTCCACAGTCACTTAACTGCGCATATCCTTGTCCGTGTTGTGATTCAAACTCTGACTCGTGTAGTTGTGTGAGGGGAGCGTGGGCAACACACTAGAATTGTACCCAGCCCTGCATTAGCAAATTGGTAGGAGTATTATGCTGGTTACGTTGTAGTCTTGAGATATATGGTCGTTCTGGTAACCATCCTAATGAAACTCTTTCAGTTAGACCGAACTCACTGACTCGACTAAACCTGCTTAACAATAACCAGAGTAAGGATTAGAAATTGGGGACCTGACTAAAAGCGTAACGAAGAACGGCGATAGTTGCCGAACTGTTACTTTTGAACGGATGCACACCATTCACGTATGCTTATAAGAATACTGTTCACAGCTTAGATCCACGTCCACGTTTGGAATTGTACAGACCGTTGGTTCTATCCAACTATCCCTATGTTAACCTCTTATAAACATCCACTTAGAATTTAATATGAGAATTTCAATGACACTACTATGAATTTCGAGTACATACTGTTTGATCGTCCTAATCCAGGATAACGTGTAAAAGTTTGCCACTCCAACCTATTCATTCTGTTCCATTTGTTGATTCCAGCTGGAAAGAGATAACTGTGAATTTTCGTGACTTCTGGCGAACGTTCTCATGGCTACGTAACGCAGCTGCTTTTCACGTGTGTTTAGTGCAGAGAATCAGTCGGTTCTGTCAAAGCCACTAGTGTCTGTACCACCCAGTCTCCTAAACACATGTTACATTGTTCATATCATAATATAAGTCCTATTCATATACACTACTACACTAAACACCTAAGTCCTGTCGGATGGCCCATTCGACTAATCAGACCAAATCACAGCTCAATACAGCTCAGTAAACTGCGTGATAAGGTAACGTTCAGTATACATCAGAAAGCCATCAGTGCAGTCTCCTGCATTAAAAAGTTCTGTTTTCTTCCTTCGTAAACAGAATGTAGCTTCCTATTTTTTTATAGATTCCGTGGAAGGTTGATCATACCCTTTTGTGTTATATGTAAGTCTTTATATTTGACCGTCAGACCCTATTTTATATCACAACGTTTTAACGGATGTTATTAAATGTTTGTCTAAGGCGTCTAGTTCTTATGATAATGGTGAACGGAATGAAGGCATTTTATGCATTCGTCTATACGATATCAATTTTCTAGGCTTTTGTAGATAACACATTCCGTTGGCTTAATCATCACCGCTAGTGTAACGATCTCACGTGACAGACGAACTAGACAATCAACTAGCTTTGAGAAAAATACCGGTGACATGTTATCTCCAAGGAAGGCAATTAAAAATTGGAGGCCAGATATTCAAGTGATTTGAAGATTAGTTGAACTTGTTTTCTGGTTAATAGACATACCTTCTGTACAACCTACCTCTACCACATACTTCGGACCAGAAGAACATCAAAAGAAGAACAGAGGCTATTACAAACAATGGAAGGAGTTATACTGTTATCCCGAGAAGCATGTATACAAATCTTCCGAAAGAACCGTTGGTTCGCATTTGGACACATGTTGAAAGCTAACACTTATGGGCTGACAGCCAAAGAGTGCGGCATCAGATGGATATCAAAACGAAGAAACCATATTTGAGTCTCAAAACCTATATGCGTTCAGTTTATAAGACGTGTGGAATGTTCACTTTTTCCACTCACTTAAAGTTGCTCTTTTGGTTACAGTCAGTGCATAAGGGGAGACCGTCTAACAACTCTGGTTTATTGGATTGTATCTTAACTCCTTTAAGGACAGAGATTTTTTTATCGGAATCGTTACTTGGTAAAATGACACTTTGATGACAGGGTGAACTGTTTCATAGATCCTGTTTGATCAAGTAGTTGCTCCGAAGATGGTGTTTTGAGTGGTTCTATGTGGCTATCACGTTCGTTACTGATTGCTTCGGCATAAGCTAACTTGACAGCAACTCCCGGCACACAAAGACAAACTCAATGTGTTTTCGAGTTGAAATATCACTGGGCCGTAACCCATAGTACAACAGAAACAGGCTGACTTCATGCATGCATTCTGTGCCCATTACTTCACCACAACATATTTAAACTCAATAGCGTGCTCCGAGACGAAGTCACAGAGGCGATTAGTTCAGTACTCAGTAGAATATCTCCAGGTGATTTTGAGATATCTTCAAAGCCTGAGGACGACACTAGAGGTCAAACGAAGCACTACTGAACGAAGTCGGCCCAACGAACATCAAGTAACATGCGAAAGGGTAGGACAGAAAACGTCACCCAAACGTACAGAACCGGACAGAATTGTACATACCGTCTAAATGAAAAACTTCGCTAGGGTGTTTACTGAATTTCTAGTTCAAAAATGCGAGCACACAAATGGCTTTCTACCATACTATGACCGTACATGATTCGTAATAAAAGACCGTTGTATTTCGAGCATGGTTTGTTGTCTACCGACGCGGCTGAGAATAGGCTGCGTTTCGCCGCATTTGCGTGACAGTGGACAGTCGAACACACAGCCAGCTGGTATGTGCTAATGTCATCTGAAACAGTGCGTAGGTTTTTGATGTAACCGTGTTTTTTTCGAATGGAAAGCATCTGGCGGGCAATTTTCTCTTGCATTGGTTACATCGATTGACGAGTTGTTTGGTGGATTTTTTCATTTACGAAGAACCAATGGTAAAAATTCGGACACAAACTAGAGCATGTAGAAACATGGCAAGCTGATTTACGAAGCTCTTACGAAAGCTTAGAAATTTCACAGTTGGATTCAATTGCACACTGGTTCCTCTGTAACATGGGTTGAACCAAATAAATCAGTGGATAGACATTGCTGACAGGATTTTTCAGCTAATGAAAATTGGGATTTACCAGCGTCAATGCTGAAAATTGAAAATGAGTGACAGGTTCATTTCTGAGCTTCCGGTGTGGCTTGGCTTGTAGAGCGCTTTCAGTTCTAGAAAATTATTAGAAATACAAACCAGTTGCACATGGATTAGAACGAGAAGACTATGTAATACAATTCAGTCGTTTCTTAATGCCCGGTGAAGAGAAGATTTCTGGTGGAATTTTGGTACTAACCCCTGTACTCCGGACTCCCCTATCGATGACAGGCATGTGGTGGAACTGAGGCAATATCACCAATCTGATCAATGTAATAAACTCGAATGACAATCACAGATGTTCTACACATCTGCACAGACTACCTCGTACTGAGACCCAAACTCCGATGAAACCCTGGAGTAACCTGCACACATGTATTTTTTAGACTCCACCTTCTATGCGATGTCTAGTTGGTGAACTAATTCATAATTTCTGTTACCCTCAGTTTTATATATCATGCCGTTTCTCTCAATTTTTACTCGCATTCCTGCTACTGATTATTGACTGTTAATTGTTTATGCTGTGTCCATGGTGAACGGATTACTAGAGTATAGCGGTCGCTCAGTGACCTGGTCGATTACTCTGGAAAAGGTGTCAACTAAAACAAACTGAACTTGCATTTTTTGAGTATGTCATTTGACGCAATCATATCACGGCTGCAGAGACGGCGAACACGGCATGTACGTGTGCATGGCTGCAAGTCACTAACGTCTTTTGGGCGCGTAGGCTGCAACTTAACTGAATTATCTCAAATTTCAGTGTCCCAAGTCAGCACTGAATTAGAGAATCTACTAACCTACAAATCACCTGGTCCAAACTTGATATTCTATGTGTTCTTGAAAATCTGCGTCGTCGAATTAACGAAACCGCTTACAGCACTTATCAACCGGCCGTTCGCGGAAGACCTAGAAACGACTAAACCTGTATTCAGAAGTGGGTGAAGAGAAGATTCGGCGAACTGTCGACCAAAAGCATTGTTTCCAGTGGTCTTTAAAGTAGTGGAGGGCGTGCTAAACGAGTTTCTTCAGGTCAAGGCTGAATATCTGCAAATAATTCCCAGGATATAACACACCTTCCTTAAGGATATTCATACTTCACGAATCTGCTGACTGTTCGTGGTGTTTGGACGAAAACTGCAGATGCAGAACTGACCATAGACATGGTTTGTCTGGACTTTTCTTAAGCCTTTAAAAGGGCTGCTAATTCTTTCTTTTTTCGGAAACTGAATAGCTATGGCCTTGAGGAGACCTTACTTATTTGGTTAGATGCTTATATGATTTAACGTAGGTTCAACGCCCAGGTGAATGGACAGCTGTCAGAGTGATTCCCAGCCAGCTGCGGCGTTCGGAAAGGATAACTTTCAAAACCCTTGCTATTCATTCTCATCGTTCTTCAACTACCAAATAAATTCAAATCACTGATGTCGCTCTAATCCAGTGATACAAAACTCTGGCCAATTTCAGAGTATCCGGAAGATGTGGTGGTATTACAAGGAGATTTGAACTGCCTAAACCAGTGGTCCGTAGAATGTAAATTGCCGTTCAATGTCAACAAGTGTAATGTCATGCATGTTCGCCATCAAAGTTGTACCGACTCTTCCCTTGGCGGTACAAGCCTGAAAAGGACTTAAGGACCTTAGTGTCACAGTTTGTGGATGTCTAAAATTTGTGCTACCATGGCTAAGAGACCACAAACAACACTAAAACTTCCAGGAAGAATTTGTGGAACATTCCATTCTGAAGCGGCTGTCACTAGGTTTGCCTTCATAATTCGCACACACCTGGAGATGAACACAGTCCCTCTCGTCCTTATCTTGAGAAGGAGTTGACACTTATTGCAAATGCTCAGAGACGAGCCACCAGATGAACTAAGGGGCTCAGGAACCTCTTTTCCTCCCCAGAAAGACCGGAAAATTTAGTAAATTACAGGCGTCTCAGAGGAGACCTAATTCTTACCTACAAAATACTCCGCACCCCGGGGCCACCCAGTGGAACATCTCCTGTCACCAAAAAGAGGAAAACGTTCAGGAATGTACTGGTCTAAACTGTGCAATGGAACAGGCAAGTTAATTTGTGGACAGAAGTGTTTCACAGTTAGAGTCTGTTTACAGTGGAAAGTAGTGCCCAACTCTGTGGTCACGGATGAATCGGTTGGGAGTTATAAAATATCATTCGATTGACACATACATGAAAGACAGTCGGCACTGCTAGTACCCTAACCGCTATAATGACTCAGCATCACAGGTAATCAACTGCGCGTTTCTAACGGACGGCTGTTTCAGTATTTTTCAGTGTTCGTTGCTCAAATGATTGTATCCAGCAGCTTGATTGAATTTTTCTTTCAACACGTTCCGTTCGTCTTGTCAGTGTACTTATAAACCGATCGATACAACCGCCACAATGACAAGAACACACAACTGGAAGACACTTTTCCCTCCTGTAATTACATGTGAACCTCTGAACCTATAATTAAAACCTGTGATTAAATAAACTTTGTTACTTGCAGACCGTTCGAATGACCGTTAGTTAATGGAACCAGTAAAGCAATCATTTCTGATTTTTATTTGTCGAACCGGTTAGATCAGCTTGTGACACGATAGTTCGTTCTTTTCTCTCTGACCTCCATGCGTGTTTCCGAACATGCGGACTGCATAATAGCAAATTTCTATGGCCATTTTGTTGTAGGATACGTCTTGTTTTTGTGCAAATTTGTCGATCCTCAAGGACGAATGCTTTTTTGAGTGGGGGGTAATCTGTTTTTGTTTACTGGTCGCCGATTTCTTTGCTACGTTGATCAGTGTTGGAAAATAAACGTGAATTGCATTTGAACTAGATATCTCTTCCGTCGATTACTGGTGGTCATTCTGTGAGGGAGATTCAAAGAGAGAACAGAAGTAACTGTTGGTTGTTCATTTTTAAATACAGTACTTGAGTACATTACAGGATGGTCCTTCGGGGACGTGATTTGATTCATCCTCGTTTGCTATAACTACACGCGAACCATGGCCGCTGAAATTTAGAGCCCAGCCTAACAGTACCTTGATTTGATGGATTACTGCTCTTTAAACAAATAAACAGAACGGCAAAGAAGTCATCAACAACTAAAAATTACTTAGTCCGTGAGCGCGAACAAGTTAGAGATGTAGATAATGTTGAGCAATTTCAAGCCTCTATAGCGAAGCAATCAATGACTACCATTGAGGACCATTAGTGACGTGGTTAAAGGGCGCTTGTGTGCACAGAGCTCTGCATCGACATACAGAGTACGAAGCGAACTAGTGCATGACGGAAACTTAGATGAACTTCAATTGTGGTCGCGAAATTACACTTTTCCCATGTCTGTCAGTGGGTCATGACTGTCCTCGCTCACTCAGCTGAAGATTGAGGAGGGTTAGCTTGTGTATGTGAGCGGACACAAGCGTGAAGCACATAGATGGATAGACAGTGATCCACTACGTCCAAGTCCTTGAAGTTTGCTTCAGTATTTTGTGTTTTTCGTTGAGCATACAAAAAGATGATGACACCTCTATGGGTTATGTGTTTCAACAGGACCACAAACAAAAACATTCTTCTGCGTACGACCCTGTTCTCAGAACGTCACGGTTACCACAGATGCTAATGCTCAGTTCCTTTATGTACCAAGAACCATTTTACGCGATGCTGCACTCCAGTGTTCCCACTTGTAGTTTTCCTGCGGCCGTGTCGACTTAAAAATCCATGCCCTTGCCACACTGGTGAAAAGTAGCGGTGTGAGTTGTATAGTGCGATCGGTCGTCTTCACTACACTATGTCCCAATAAACAAGCAGTTATTCATCCGTCAGCCGTTTACTGGAGTATTTCCTTAACTTTCTCTGTGTTAAATGGAACTCACTCAGCTCCGTTCACAGCTTAGAGTTCTTATGGCAAACTATTTGTATGTCTGTTTTATGTTAGCACAGCCTAGAAAAGGTTAGTGTAGAACTTAAGCGGATGAACTTGTACGGAAGACCTGTGAGTTTGGAGAAGATGGAAATGTTGACAGCCAACTCGCAACCTGATTTTTGGTAATTCTGATGTCCTCAATTTCAGCTGAATCAACCTCAGTTTGATATACTGACACGTGCACCTGGCAGAAGCCTCCAATTCAGATTTTTGGTGATCAGCTGATTAAAGATGACAGTTTTGGCTTCAGTAGGTTCCAGGAAGAGCGGATTTAATACGGCTTACGGCCTCTGCTGCTTGAAAAACGCTAAACCTCTTCATTCACCCCTCCTCAAGAACGTTAAGGCTACAGACCTTCTGGTACAACAGGTAAATTGCTTTCATTCGCATATTTTGATGGTAAGGATAACCATCACGTATCAAACCGCCTAACAGCGGCATCAGATTTTCGGTTTCCGTTTATCAGGGAGTAATGGAACACTAGGTGATAGTCTTGTCCCTCACGTAACGAAAAAGCGGCGAGGTTATGCTAAGTGCTGAGATGAGCCACGCCAAACTGAAACGTTCTTCAAAAGAAGTTACATAAATACACCGTCAAACAGTAGACGTAAAATATATTTGCAGGATCCAACAAGAAAGGAAAACAATGAGGTCGTGAAAGTGAGAGTACTGTATTTCATTCGACCTGTTTCTCACTAGGTTCGCTGGTGTATTGGGGCAACACTACAGCCGTGTTTCCAGCTGTTCGAGGAACAAGCTTGCCAATTATCTGGACACTTTGTGGAACGCATGGAATAAACTTGATGATTCGTTGATTGTTGGCCACTGCGCCACTGACCTCACATGAGGCACGACCAAATTATCAAATCTGAACGCTCAACCACTCTCGCTTGTGAGCAATGATCAGGTTGCCCGAGCGTCTCGAAAGGAGACACAGTAGCTGTCTTGTTAACTCCAATCGATAACCCCGCGATTAGGACTTCCGAGACTGGTCGAGACGATATTTTAGATTACTGATGAGTAGTCGGGTATCCGGTTGATTTTCAAGCTGACCATCACTCACTGTTAATTGCAGCCTTCGCATTCAACTAGACTTTGCAGCCAGCCTCTTTCGAAAACAAGCAACAGACTCGAGTTTCGTTCTCATTAGAGCTCGTCAGTAGTGGATATCCTTGCCACGGCCGGGAATAGGACTCTGGCCATTCCATCATGAGGCAACCGTGTTGACCACTGCGCCATTGACCTCACACTAGGCACGGCCGAATTATCAAATCTGAAGACGTTTTGTTGAGGCGATATCACCCAACATCAAGCCTACATTTTCAACTTTCTACGCACTGAAGTTTACACTTCGCTTGGTGATGAAATGATCGCAGTCCAAAGTCAAAGTTTGGAAAACCAACAAACAAATGGTTTTATTTTAGACTATATCGTATGTGCACTCTTGGGCTTCATAGTGATCAGATCTGCGTGAGTGTGGACAACCTGTTTGACTACTTGATCACCAAACACACTAATAGCCTTAAAGGTTGTGTTCTATGCTTCAGTGATTAAAAAGCGACCCAACGAAAAAAAGTGTGGGCTTTGACTGGATTTGAATTTGCGACAAAAATACTAACTGTTCAGACGCGACCGGTGTGACTGATTGACTTTACAGGAACCAAACCACATATTATACAATCCTCTGTATACGTCACGTGAGTCATATGGCAGCCAGAGGTGAAAGACAACTGTACGGGCTACTTTTTATCTTATCGAATTGGTTCATTTTATTGTAAGATCGACGTGTGAAAAATGTCATCTTTTCTTATTACGTGGTAACCTCAAATCTGTCAGTTCCTGACACTTAACTGGATCAGCCGATAGAATACTGATAAACTGGTCTTACTGGCCTAAACAGGACAGTTCATTTCGACTCACACCATTATCCGCCAGAGTTGAAGACGTCCAATTTGTTGAATTTGTTTGCTCCAAGACCTCACAATACTGCAACAGATGGACAGGACGATGCTTCATTCCGATCCTAGGCAAAAGCTTGGAGGCTTGGTGACAGAAGATACGACAATGTGGCATTAGGGAGAGTGGAAATCTGAGTTAGTTTTCGTGATCAT
The DNA here is from genome assembly GCA_008508345.1 of Paragonimus westermani. NCBI lineage: Eukaryota > Metazoa > Platyhelminthes > Trematoda > Plagiorchiida > Troglotrematidae > Paragonimus > Paragonimus westermani. The sequence goes on along the minus strand of QNGE01001793.1, from coordinate 73,316 downwards.
TTTCAATGTTACTGCCTCAGAGACTATATTCAGACTCTGAATTGAACAGCTGAAGTTAAAATCCTTTGCTACACGGGAGCCAACAGGTTATAGTTTAGAAATAACATATAGAAAGGAGAAACGCAACTGGTGGAGTGTGGAAGACCGTTGAATGGTGGAGCGGGTTAATGACGAAAGCTTCTGACTCAATAAAGTAGAGGGTTGGAAGCAATGATCTTAATCGGGAAACTCAACCATGTGTATATGTTACCCCGCACTCACGTCTGACCAGTCTAACGAAGTTGTGCAAACAATGCAGGCTGACTGCTAACAAATGTATGCTTGAGATTAACGACTGTTTCGAAGTCAGGCTTTTCCTGGCGTTCACTACTCTATGGGGGAAGGAATATAATTCAACCGAACTCCCTTTACAACCGAACGGAGGAGCACCCGAGTCAGGCAACCGTTTGACGATCAAAAACCTCCCACGAAGATTGCCTGTCTATTTTCTTTTTCGCTCGAGGTGAGAATTAGACATTTTCAGCCTAGTTTCACATTTGATCTACTTTGACCAATGAGAATCTTGTGAAACGAAACAATGCTGTATCCACTAACTGGCAGTGCGCTACCAGAGATGATGACAGTGTTGATTGGGTTGACGTCACGATACTGAGTGATCCTATTTGGTTGGAAATCACTACTAAACTTCCGTGTACCAATCATAACCGTGTAGTCATTTAACCTAAAAGGAATTTAATCACGGCTAAGTGGTAACGGATCCCTAAGCTGTTGAACACTCTCCAGTACTCACACTCTGAATAAACTGAAGTCTTAGGTCAATTAACTGGTTTTGCAAAAATCGGTTGTTCCGCATTATTCCGTTAGCAGGTTCACATATAAAACCAGTTCTCATTTAACTGGGAACTGCACATTGGTAACACAGTGTCAACCTTATCAATCAGATTAAATTCCGTCTGAATCCGATATTGCATAAATATATGGATCTATTCTAGTTAACTGGATCAGCCCTTGGCTCACAGCATACTAACGGTTAGTAACGGCTTGCAATCTAAATCGACCAAAGGTAGTCGGTTTGTCTACCGTCACACAAGTGGGAGTAGTGTGTAGCAGTTTGCAATCTCAACGATTAAACCCTGATTAACCAATGCCCAACGAATCCTTTATATCATTAAATCTATGTGTACATCGTGAATTACGTTAAAACAACAGGCTAATATTTTAATACCTCTAGCAACGTTTTGAAACATCTTTCCTGGTGTAAAATGTGGAGGGGGGGAAAATGGAAACTATCAGTGGACTAACACTATGGTGTGTAAGTCGATATTTCTCAGAAAAATACTCTGGCCACATTTGGTGGATGGGACATCAGTGCCAATTCAAAAGCTTCCGTACAACTTATAGAGGGGGACTCGGTTAGTCGACCGGTGATAATCAGCAACAGGAACTGAACGTAGATTCTTTTTTATACAGAAAGCAAGCAAAAAGTCATTTTTTCCTGCAGAAAGACGAAAAATCCAATAGTGAATGATACTTTCTACACAGGTAAACGATCATTATCAAACAAAAACACGCCAATCAATATACTCACGTCTTTCCTATAACCATTCTAAACATTCAAAGCTGTAACGTCTACATGGTTCTCTCAATAAGCATTGAGTATTTGTCTCTAGGAGAATCGATAACCGTGCATCCAAAGCATACTGCTCATGATGTCAAATGCGCATTCAAGTTTGTCATAAAATTCAGTAACGATAGAAATGTTGTACATCTAACTTTCAGTGTTGAGTAGAGAAGAGACAAACGGAAATTTTAATTCTCATCTGCTAGCAGGGTAATAGCTGTTGTCTTATATGATTCTAGCGGAAAACCGTTTCTTGCGGCTAGAGCACTTTCGTGTGAATCGCTTGTAAGAACTCACAAGAGATGTTAAGATGCGATCCCGACAACACAGTTCTTTCTTTCAGCAGCAAATTAACCGAGATGATCGGGGAGCCTGATCACTACTCACAAACGAAAGTGTTTGAGCATCTAACTGTGATAGTTTAGTCTAGAATGAGGTCATTGATGCACTGATCAACTCAGTTACTTCAGGAAGGGACGGCCGGAATTCTGATCCAAACTTTGACAAGCATATGCACTACATTACTGATGAGTAGTGTGGCAGATTTATGATTCTAGATGAGACCCAACTGTGAAAAGTCAGAGCTTCGGCTGGATTCGAACCAGCGACAGACACAGCATGCCTCAACGTGGCAAGCGCTCTACCAGCTGAGCTACGAATCCACACCAGGACTCTGTGAACTCTGTTACCCACCCATCTAGAATCATAAATCTGCCACACTACTCATCAGTAATACAATTTCTATGCTCAGCAGTGGCGTTGGTGGATTCCAGCGTGAACTGTTTGAGAAATCCTGCCAGGGCAGTCGATCCCCTGAATCATTTGGTGGATTCCATATGAGACAGTGGGACGGGTGAGTAACAGAGTCCAAATGTGAAATTTCCGAGCTCCTGGTGTGGCTTCGTAGCTCAGCTGGTAGAGCGCTTGCCGCGTTGAGGCATACTATATCTGTCGCTGGTTCGAATCCAGCCGAAGCTCTGACTTTTCACAGTTGGGTCTCATCTAGAATATGCACTACAGACCAACTCTAACAAGATCGAAACTCGAATAGTGTTTCTTTTCGAAACAGACTAGCTGGAGAGCCATTCTTAATACAAAGCTGTATCCAACTTAGAATCAACGAACTCCTCGAAGACTTATCCTTTGTATTACAGAACATCAACTTTTAAACGAAAACTTCAGGCAAAATGAGACTATCTCTCAAAAATGTTCTAATAAGGCAAAACTACCTGAGCATATTGTAAACATTTCGTCGTAGACAAACATCCGAATTCAGTTGTTGAATCTGCTGGGTCTCATAGCTTATAGACCGTCATAGATGTTTCAGAAGTATCAATTATTCGTAAGTGGCACATGTAAAAACGAAATTATAGAATCCCATGTAATTCACAGTAAAAATTTCGAAAATTCCCTTCCCATGAAGAAATATGATAATGGGTCGGCTAGGGAAATTGTGTTTAATGTCAAATAGCAGATTTGTTGTCATCCGGCTAAATTCCTGGATTTGTGATACCTTTAAAAGCAGTAGCTCTAAGCTCAGTATTCCAAAGTACTTCAATCAGATGTTTCTTTTCTTGAAACCCGTAAGCGTAGAGTAAGCTACCAAACGTTTCCGTGTCAGTATGTGATAAGCTGTAATTGTTCCCGGTGCCACACAATTCTGGACAATTGTTTTAATCCTCGTAAAACACTGTCGTTCGAATACAGATTTCAACAGCCGCCACTGTCGGCACAATGAATGTCATGCAAGTATTTTGTTTGAAACTTACACTCAATCAGATTGACTTAATAGCACATGCTCACCACAGCAGCAAGTTTGAGCTATCCGTGGCTAATCTCCTCCCTGTTGCTGGCGCGTTGGCTGAATTGGATTATAACCCACTGCCCCAGTTCAGTCGCCTGGGCTTCACACACGATGGTGACTGAAGGTCAGTAGACCACGTGATGAGCTTGTCGTTCGGCCTTCTTAGGCTTAACACTTGAGGTTGATTTGCCAAAACGTCACCTCAGTGGCAGAGACCAATGAAAGTGCAGCAACACGGTTGGGTAGTTCCTATGGCTGCGTGATATGGGCATGTGTCCGGTTGCCGAGCCCTCAGGCTGGGCAGTGGCGACAACCAGGGTTACTGACGCTCTCCTGGGTGAGGGAGATGAATAACACAACTGGCAGTAATCTCCATAACATAGTTGGGGCATCTGTAGGAGCCAGTCAGTTTGATTGACAGGATTCCAGTTTGGATGAATGTAGCTCGACATCTTATAAAAAGTCAGCAAACTTAGGAACATTGCGATGAGCGTACACACCTTTGCACTGAATCACAAAATGAAAATAGGAGAAAAGGGCGAAATGTTGTGTTGCGTCATGTTTATCGACGTGAATGTTTTCTGGGAGAATTTGCTGCTTAGACCAGTCGACCGTAAGCTTGGATTCACGCTATGCTCACACGCGACTATCGTCTATCCTCACTGTCGTGTAACTTCACACTGACTGATGCGTTTGTTTCTTTCAAGCTTAGCATCCACTGTGTGTCAGTTCATTAACTTCACCATCATAGTCAACCTGTCAGACTGATTTGTATCACATGATCTTCAGTAGCATTCAATGTGCAGTTGTTCATTTTCTGACTGTTCGCCCAATGTCGGTGTTGTATGGAGATGTTATCGAACGCCGCACCGATTACGTGGCTCTTTGTTAACATCAAAAAACGATTTCCCTTGTGCTGTTGTCCAACGCACTAATTAGAAGCTAACACCCATTCGTTTTATGAAGCTGACGGTCTACCTAGTTCACTAACGTTTTTATCTACGATAGAACTTGGAACGCGGTGTAGGCCAGGTACACTCTGATTCAAGACAATCTTTCCAGTCGAATGTACAAAACTCAAACTAGGTCTTCCAAACCATTGTTCATGTTTTTTCTCATCAAATAGTCAATGGGTATCAGGACAACTGCAGCGTTTGTGGAGACTGTTTGGGTCCATTTAAGCCAACGTGTATACAGAAAGTGTTTTAATGAATTCTGATTGGTGGAACTTATAGTCCATTTGTGGTTGGCCAGACTGTTATGCTAGGACTGGAGCGGTTTTTTGATCGCAGAACTTTCAGTCAATCAGTGTTCGCGCACAAGCTGATGGGAGCGGAAAAAAGTGGTTAAATTGGGGTCAATCGGTCATGGACGATGGTTAGCTACTGTTGAATGTGTGTATGATTCAAACAACCGAGTTGTTAGATGAAAGGTTGCGGAACAACACATAGGGCATTGAGAAAAACTGTCCAGTCAGTGTTTATATGTTCAGAAATAGTCCCAGTTAAATTTGCTGTCAAATTCACTTATTCCATTGTAGTATTTATCTCCCATGAGAGCAATTACAGGGCTATGGCTACATAGGAATTGCGGGACGAACATCTATTCTCAGAACAAAAGAAGAACATAGGGCTTTAAAATCGTCAGATTAAACATGCTGAGGGCTCCCATCAAAATCAGGTTAGCCTAAACTATGAGGAATACTTAGAAACTTGATATCTAAGAAGGATGACGTTAAAAAGTTGATCATTTAGTAACACGAGGTGTTCGATCTAATCAATGTGATATTCGCAGACAGGACAAAACGTGTAAGGACACCACCATCGCCTTGTTACGACACATTTGACTATACGACCGACAACGTGCATGTGATGAAGCAATGAATTTCCATGATGGCTTGCGCTGTCTTTTGGAACTCTTGGTAAGTGAAAATCATCAGCTGTGTCTTCTGCTCCTCAGGCATCCATCTCAGTATGTCAACTGGAAAATTTGATTCCGCTTCCCTCGTGAGACTATGGTGTGTATAATCCACGATGCCTCTATAAAAAAACGACCGCCTGACATTGAAACAAACTTCAACCGTTCTGCTGTGATGGTTCACGGAAACTCGTCAGATAATATCTGATGCCAAAGTCATAGTAAATGAAGAGGACGGCCATAACTAGAACAGAGTGAGATATTGACGTGGACAACGGTCTTTAGAAGGATACCTGAAACAAAACATGTTTACTCTGAATCTAGTTAATTTTTTCACAGTATTGCAACTCTCTTTAGCAACAAAGTGGAACGAGTTCCTATAGCCGATATCTCGACAAGATCACCTACCGTAGGCTTTACTACATCTCAGAATGACGAAAGGTTTAAAAGTAAGGATGTAGGTTCATCAGCAACCGGTCTTTTTCGTCATGATTTTCTGGAATTCTATTGCACTGCCCGATTCAACTCATTTCAACTCACCCGAGGCCGTATTGCATATTGTTTGTCTCACTCACATCTGTTCTAGTCCGAATGGGAGAACCCACAGTAATTCAGCCCGATTTCTTGAACAATATCACAGTTAAGTTAACGTCAGTAGGATTCTCACAAATTCTATTCAAAGGCACTTTCAGTCATCCCCAACTAGACTTTGGTTCTAACAAAGTCCTTGCACAACAAACGTCATCGTCATTTAGTCTTCATGATCTCGTCATACATGTCAGCTTAAAGAACAACATGGAGGGTTTTACACACTAACAGAAGTCTCAGATATCACTCAGTCTACAGTACTTATTAGGTATTGAGCCACATGAGTAGTAACATTTGCATCACGTTCTGTTCGGCCATACAGCATTGGGCGTAATTAACAAGGTACACTTTGTTCCATCCGCACACAGTTTCGCAGCTAGCTACTACAAAGATAACTATGAATAACTGACACTAAAACTAATTCATATATCTTGGCTAGGAGCCGTAACCGACATGTCATTAAACGATAATTCACATTTCATCAAGGTTGTGATAACCGAGGTTGTCAATAAATAATTGTCAGTAAAACAGCTGGAACTAAATAACGGATTAGGTGATACACAAAAACAGCTTGTTGTCAAAAGGTTTGTCTGAGCGAGAAGAGGAGATTGTGCAATCGCACGTTTATCACTGGTGCTTTCCTGATATAGCAAGAACAACAGTGTAAAAAGATACCTGTCAATATGAACTGAAACTTATAGATAGTTTTAGTAGTAACTAGAAAATAGTGTACTGTGGCTATATCTCCCAAAAGTCTTCTAACCATCTTGCATCTACGTGATGGAGGTAGCATCACCCTTTTTAATACAAAACGCCTGAAGTTTTCTACGTTCAGAATGCTAGCACCTTCGCTAGCAACCTAGGGGCGTATTATTCACCACTAGGCGCGTAATACCTGTTGGTGTCATGAGTATAACTGTCGAAACATTCACTGTGCCTCAAAGGGCTTCTTTACATTAAGTCTCTCAGCCCTGACTTTAGAAGGATGAAGGTAGATATTGGCAAGACCATCAAGAGGGCTATTTAGCTGTTGTATAGAACGAAACAGGCTTTCGAAGGCCAGGTAAGCCTAATCTGTTCGTGTCACCTTCAGTGAGGCCTGAGCGTAACCAGTCTGTCAGTTCCAGACCAACTGTTGAGCTATCTGTTTTCCCAAATTTTAGAAGAGCAAAATCGATGGTCGGTTGGAGGCTTATACGATGCATTGTATTGTTGCCTAATAGTCAACATGGATACCAAGATGGCTGCTCATTTTTAGCAGTGATAAAAATCTACTCGATTCACTGTTTATCCCAAACGTGACAGAACAGACAATCCAGTAAAGGACCAGTTCAACCGTCGAGTTAAGACACCATATCGGGATTGGATGAACAGCTTCAGTGTTACATCTTTCGTCGTTCTCCAATTTCTTTGTTCTTACTTCAATCGAAGATTTGATGCACACATCCGCGATGCCACTCAGAGTCTCAAATTAACACGTCTATCTGGAAAACTTTAAAGTGTGGCAGGGTGTCTCTAGCGGTCTATCTAGTCTCTGTCTAGTGCACTGAGTTGGATTAAGGCTGGAATACGGTGCATTGTAAACTTTCTTCACCTGGTAAATTTTCAATGGTTTCAAAATTCATTCATTGTGGATCCAATTATTTTTGAGCAGATAGGGAATTTAAACTTAATGGTCATATGGTAGATGTATTTCTGAGTAGTTTGGAAGCGGATCGTTTGATTATGGTGAGCTCGTACCCCTCAACCCTAGTGCCTTATTATACGAACCATCTTCGTCATTTCCAACGGCGGCAGAGGAGTCAGCCGATGCATACGTTGTGCCGAACAATGTTCTCGAAACTTAAACTTTGTGAGATAATCAGAAACTTTTTGAGGATTGATCTTCTTCATTTGTGGGTACCCCATTACAGCTTTTATCCTTCGTTCATTAGCTAAATCCTTCTGGGAGACAAGAATGTCCCGTTCGTGACTGATCGATCGGTTCCGCAGCTTGAATGCGTAAATTTAAAATGGTGTTTGTCTGCGAAGTCTCATGAGGACTTCGTACTAACTGCCTGACCAGAAGACTCATGTGATTACCAGATGAGACGGATTGTTGACAGACTGCATGAGTTATATCAAATTATAGCGTAAGCCGTGGTCTCATGGTCATCCATCGAGTATACAGGAATCCGTGACATTTTAGAGACCAACAGTAGGCGTCAGATTTTCCAGACACAGTGGACCGTTTTCAAGCTGCAGCATCTACAAGTCCTTAGCTTGGTTGCAAACCTTCTGCTGAATTTCGGAGAGAATGTTTTCCGTTGTTCGCATTCCTTGTCCACAGATGCGTTTTCATAGTTCCCTCACGGTTCTTCTTCGCCCAAGTGAGATTTTTTCACATCTGCTGGCCAATGAACCTTAGATTTCTGTAGCTTCGTTCCGCATGGCGTCCAGGTTCATTTGGCGCTGTCACTTACTGGTACCCCGAAATGAGCAGTCTGGTTTAGTGTTCGGTTTACCTGTAAAAACAGTGCACTTGATCCTACAAATTCTCGCACAGCTGACGCAAGTCTCACTTAAACAGATATGTTCCCCACAGGTTTGTGCCATTAAATTGCTTCTTTCGTGATGAAACCGAGCAAAAAATGGATGTCAACTATGATCTTACAACCCTCTGTTATAAAAAGACAATTAATGTTCCAAGAAGGAAACAAGCGGCCCTGGGCAGAAATGAAATGACCACAGTTATGTTATTGGTATATAATCACTCCGGGTAGTACATACAGCGTGATTCAAGGAATGGTTTCAGCCAAAGACAGTCATTTCTGATGGTTGGGAACAGTGTTATTGTTGTTCGTAGCTCGGGTTGATGGTTTTGGTATTGATATGTTCACGGAGCTTGGCATTCAGGTTGCAAACATCTTATTACCAAGCGAGGTGAGATCGTCAGTGCGTGAGTGTTTCAAAACTATACACTGAAACACTCACGCACTGATGATATCACCTCGTTTGGTGATGAAACGTTTGCAACCTAAATGCCAAGCTCGGCGAACATATCAATACCAAAAGACAGTCATTCTCACAAAACTGACCGTTCAACGAAATACAAATGATTTTGTCGTAATTTCCACACTCGTCTTTGAGAGGTGATACTATCATCCCTATATGTACTTGCAGATGCAGGCACACACAGAAAGGTAGTATCAAGGTGCCTATTGGGAAGGTGACGTGCCTAAACAGGTTGAACGTTTTATAATGGAGTTCACAGTGTAACGTTGATAACTAACTGTCGAATACTGTAGCGGATTGTGTCGACCAGTTTCAACATTCACTCTTGGTTCATCCAGCACTGTTCACAGTGGATCGGGACACCACACCAATTTTCTGGAATAACTAGCCTCAGCATCGATGGGCATGTGGTATTGGGCAAAAATAACCGTATAGATATGCACAGTATCTTCAACGAAACATTCGCACGTATTCGTTAGTCCCTTAGTAACACGCTGGCGACAAACTGTCAGGTGTGAAATTGTAACTACAGCGTTCCACATAGGTGCTCGTAGCTTACTCAACACTTGAGGATATAGTGTACAAGTCATTCTATTCTTGTTGTACTATTCACCATATGTAAGTTTGTGAATAACCTTGGAGAAGCACTGTCACCTTCACAACTGATAACTCTGACATAAGAAATCGTTATATAAACTTGTCACGCTACCTACAATATACCTACAGTTCACTGGTCCTCAACCTATCTAACTAAACGTCAGTGCGGTATGAATCCTCAAACGTAATATATCATTAACGATTCTAACTAATATGTGTAAAACATCCGCAAAATGTCTGTGCTCCTAAACTGTTTCTTGCTGGGACATACCGATAGTAATGTTGTAAGGTCAAAAGATATACGTTCGTGGAATATCTGCACTAGTCGAGGAAATCGAAAACTTTTGTCGTGTGATACAACTCAACCTGCATAGACTTAGGTAAACTGATAACAAGCTACACTGATAGCAGAGCCACAATCCCGCGTATGTGTTTGATTCAATGAAGGTAAGTGATGGTTGCTTTATCGCTCAACGGTGAGCGCGAATCTGGGGAAAAGACATCCATAGTTCGATGTGTGGTCAAGTTTGTGTTGCGTTTTTGTGACAGAGAGAGTTATATAAACGTAGGGTATAGTGAAGACGGAAAACTCAGTAGTCAAAAACATTTGTGAGAAACGGTCTACGCTACATACAGCAAGTAAAACAAACAGAGGACGTTACAGTGTGATAAAATTCAAATAGGAAATGCTTTTAAACCAAACTCAACAGTGTATCGTAGTTCAGTTGGTGCAATTTTGGTACAGCTGCAAAATCTGGTCCAGTGTCCTCACAAAATGTGGAACGGTTTTTCAGGATTTCGGTTTTCCGCTGAGGTGATCTTTTCTCCGGAATCATTTTCACACTGTGCTCTTTGGGAAACATAGACATGAACGATCAAGTATGTCGTTCTGACTACTACTAACATACCTGAAGGCATTGCTGAATCATCAAAACACTCTTCTTTTCCGTTAGGTTATAAAAATGTGCAGCAATTGGGAAACAGAAAATAGCCTTAACATAAGAAAGACGGCCTTCATGTGTTTGAATGAAATGAACACTGATCAAATTTTCAGTTTAAACTAATGCGTTCAGTTGTTCCGATTCGTTAGAAAGGCGAGATAAAAAACGTTCCAGGATGTTAGTATATCGATCCATCTCACCATCTGTATGCTAAAAATCGCATAATGTACAACACAGACATGATTATGTTATTTATCTGAAGTGAAGTTAGGGTCAAAAGTCTCAAACACTAGCGTGAGTTGGAGGAAGTAAATTTTCTAAACTTGTGCGCACATCACACTGTCTGTCGTTGACTGATCAACCCAGTGTCACAGATGGTCAGAGTGTTCTGATTTCGGTTGCTACTGTTAGGATAAATTGAAATTTGAACATTCTAAGAGTTTTGATTGACTCTCATGGATTGTTGATGGTCTTTCACTCAAACTTTGACATTCAAAGCTAGCTGGACATTCGATTTGTTTGTCGAAATCCACACGGTTTTTGCTCAATGTCCTTAGTAAGCAAAAATGAAGGAAAAAAACTGAAAGCATGAAAATAGATTTTTATTAACCAAAGCCATTATACTTCGAATTAACGATTCTAACCATGCAGATATCAAATCATTCCAACCGCGTGGTCTGTATACATAAGGGAGCTAATTTTCACCCTTTCCCACTCTGATATTGCAAGCAAATGAAAGACAACTGACTAAGTGGATTTTCCCTCAACAAGTGACAACGATCGTTGGTGTCGTAGGACTTTCGTAAACGGTTTCAACCGGTTTCATTTGAAAGAAAAACTTTGTTTACTTCTGTGATCAATTCAGGCAGAAGACGATGGAATTTGTGTATAAGTCGATTCACACAAAAGATAACACAGTCGGGAAGATTGTGAGTTTTTAAATTCAGCTGAATGTGTGAAAATACGGCTGGAAGTATTCGAAACAAAAAAGTGTGTCCAATCGCCTTAAATTGGCAATGTATCGTTTGACTCATCAAAAACATTTTAAATTGTACACAACCCACACTTGATCGGAGCCTTCGCATTCAGATAAACCTACCGGTTAGCAATACTGATGAGCTCTAGTCAGAGCAAAACTCAACTCTAGTGATTCCTTCCGAATGGCCTGTCTGAATGCGAAGGTTGCGATCGAGTGTGGATTGTGTTCAATTTGAAATGACCTAAATCTCTGAGATTCCATTACTCATCAGAAAAAAAAGGAAATGATTTTCAGCGAAACTTAATATGTTTTTAAAATTGTGTGAAGTGGCAAGTTTACGTGAATGAGTCTTACAAATCGTCATGACGTTAAACCATCGAATTTGTCCGCTAAGAAACTTGTCTTCTGTCGAAGAACTGGTGTTTAATTTCACCAGGACAATCAGTAATTTCCTGGCACTCCTCCCAAAATTCTGTTTTTACTCCAATGCGTTCAGCCATAATTTGGGAATTTACTTCTATGGAAAATCAGCGAAACAGGCCAACTAAACGGTTTATTTTGAATTGCTCTCAGCCAGGCAATCTGAACAGACAACATGATAAATTCGAGCGTAAGTTGAATGACCATGAAATTATGTAACGAAAACAGTTTACCGAAGATAAAGATGGACCGTTAATTACACCGTTATTGACCCAATTGCTCCCGTTTAAATTCAAACAAATTTAACTGAATACAAGTTGCATCAGTGAGAGCCCACAATATCTTCTGTCTTAGACATTGTTTTGGCGTCCGAAACTAGTCTACAGAACCCCAGACATGTAACGTTTTCGAACGAGTCCGGGTCACCTAGGTATGTTGCACGTTCAGAATTGCACAGAATTCCTCAGAACAGTTGGTAGGCTGATTACAACACAATAAACATTAGAATGACGAACTAGTGCTTTTAGTCTAAGAGGAATGCAGTATTCCCTTGAACTTCTCGTGGACATAACTGTAGCTATGAAAGACTTTGACAACGGTTATATTTCAAAATCTCATTACAAATCATCGATTCCCAGACACGCTATGGATAATGTAAAAGATACCTTTTATGAACGGAATTAATAGATTGTTATACAGTGGGTTCAAAAAAGCACGTATCACGAGATGTTAGTAGTGACTCGCTGATTTCGCCATGTCTTCAATGAGAGAAAAACCGCCGAGGTTAACCAGCTTTTGTGAGTATTTATTTGTCTACCTTTGCTAAATGCTCTACAATATTCACAGCACAAGGTGATTGCATGATAGAGCGTTATGAAGTTAATTTCATGTGACTACATATTTGTGTGACAGTTGGTATTGGTCCGGTCACTCTGATAACGAAAGAGACGCCTTCCAGGTCGCGTAGAAGTTGGTCACGAACTGTTAGTTTTTTGTTACATAGATCGTTGTCAAGGCCAATAACAGCACGCTGCTAAATCATCACATCCTCTAAACAATTCTTGGAGGCACTGAACCTCCCCGGACCTATAATCGATCACATCGTCAGTTGCGAGTAGTAATCGTGTACTTGATAACGATCGCTCAGTCGGAGATCTCTCGATTAAATAATTGCGCAACTAATCTGTCAGCTCAGAGTTGCCGAGGCTACTGTTGTCCGATATAAACCACACGTGTTCACACAGCAGAATGTGTGATCGAAGTTCATCGGGTACACATACGCGGCCAATACACCCAATTTTGGGCTTACATGTCTTCTAAAGAACTCACCTGTGATCACTAAACGGACTGAGTTTCTGCATAGTTTTTTCCAAGTGCACACTATCGCTTGCACACTATCACTTGCGCAAACGGATTGTTAATTCCTATAAAGAAACTGGTTTCAGTTTAATAATGAGTAGTTAATTAATAAGTAGCGGTTTAATAATTAATTGCTAATATAAATAAAGCACGTGACCAGGATGCAGCAAGTTTCGTCGTATAACCTAACGTTAATAAGTGTGTCTCGAACACAATGATCGGGGGACGCAAATCATGTGGTGTTTCTCGAGGTAACACTCCTAGTCATCAGAACACAAATAAACGTGCGGCTAACTTCGGACAGTCATACAAGGACCCACAAGACAACTCACACTAAATGGTACGGCCGGATTTGATGTCGAACCACGTCGTCTAAAGGGGGGCACAATGTCAAAACATCTGATGGATTTTTGTGGCTTTTCACCGGTTCCCATAAGATTTAGTTATTAAATTATACACTGCCCCTGGTGTATTTAAAACGAGGTCTTCTGATGATGTGGTTGTCTTGACGATAATTATCCCAGCCGTTTTCCACTTCCCTGTCCAATCACAAGCGAAAGTGGTTGAGCGTTCAGATTTGATAATTCGGTCCTGTCTGGTGTGAGGTCAATGTCGCAGTGGTCAACACGGTTGCCTCATGATTGGAATGGTCGGAGTCCTATTCCCGGCCGTGACAAGGATGTGCACTACTGACGAGCTCTAATGAGAGCGAAACTCGAGTCTAATGCTTGTTGTCGAAAGAGGCTAGCTGGAAAGTCTATCTGAATGCGAGTGATGCGATTAAGTGTGAGTGATGTTCAATTTGAAAATAAATCAAATCCCCGACTACTCATCAGTAATCTAAACTTTTAAAGTTGAATCTTATCAGGCGGATCTTTGGTTCAGTGAATACAATAACTCACGTCCACGTGTGCTCAGTATGGACGAAATGCTATTCCGGAAAACACCATATGAGTTAAGTTTTCTCATTTTTTTACTCGAATCAACTTAAAAAAATCGCTGAAATTAAATATCGACCGTAGAATATCCGCAACAAATTTAGTATCACTGAGGTCAAACAGTTTGGGCGTCGCGTTTAACACGTTATTGATAAACAGATTGGGAATAACACAACGTCAATGTGATTTCGATTACAACACTCCTGAAGAAGGCCACCCGAGGTGGTTGAAACGTAGAGTATTACAACTTGCTTCTAACGTTGCGGTATTCCCAATCTGTTTAGCAATAAGTATCAATCGAATGGTTTTATGTTAAAAACTGGCCGATACACTATTCACACAAGAACAATTGTTGCGTACTTAATGGGATCACATAGGCTCAAGAGACTCACCAATTTTCGAACAGTTGAAACAAATGGTTCCTAGAACGCACACGCACATACACCCAACACGCTCAGTGTAATCGGGAAGTTTATCAAGGCATATCTGACTGAGTACGATTCGACAGCAGACCAAGCCACTCAGTCCAGTAATACAATAATCCGAAAATGTGACGGAGGAAAATATCCGAACAATAGAGTGAGAATTGTAGCACAATCACCAAACTCCGTCACACCGTTGAACACAGATCTGACTGGATCGATGATGGTGTGGATCACAGAAAATGAGTGTGTTTGTGTGTGTGTGCACACGTGCACGTTCGCTTGCTTTAAGGCATGTGTGTACACTGAGGTAATTTTGTCACATTTGATCAACGTGTCCCAAGAGAACGGTAAGCCAGTTTAGAGGGTACCGCAGTTCGATTGCTTAAGCCGGTGTTAGTTGTCTGTTTCAACTGTCGCCTTACCGACATCAACCGTAATTGGGGTATAGATTGTGAGCATCAATCATATCGACTGAACCAAATCATTGTCCCTCTGAACCTTAGAGGTGTGGTGAATTGATACTTAATTGATGTGATGAATAGCCGCATGTACTTATTAGTTATGAGGTCAACCAATTGGTGAGAACGAGAGAGAGTAAGTGAGCACGTGCTCGTTTCATATCAGGTGGACTTACTTATAGAGCAACAGATTTGGATGATGTGATGCAAATATGATTTAACTATTGAACATAGCACGCTTAAGAAGAATAACTGATAACGCAAGAGAGACCGAAGTAAGTTTACGAGCGATTATATGGGTGTATATTTGTCATCACTGAGAAATCACCAAATAAGTACCGATGTGACGTCAAGATTGTGTTCCAATTTAATAATATCATTTACTCACATTTGGTTCCATAAGAAATTGAAGAGCAGTTACATTCGATGTTCGTGGACACAGTCCACCACAGGTGATTGTCACATACTTCGTCCACTATGGAAAATGTGAACGACAATCACTATAAGTGAAATGCGAATATCTGAAGTCAACACACACAGGGCTATGCAGTTCTGAAAAAAGGTTGAATCGATCACATATTACCGCAGCCAGAAATTACACCCGTTATTTGGTAAGTTCAGCGCTCTATCACCAGGCATGAGGGAATAACTTCATCTAAAACTATGGATATAATGTCCGAATCAGAAACCGGTACTTGGTGTTGAGGCCTCATTCGGAAAACCGATGGTGTAACCCGTCGGTGTACAGCGGAAAGGTGACTTGGTGCATCTACTTAAAATAGTTATTTTCCTCAAGAAACCACGCATACCCCACAGCTTCTGGCAAACATTACATATAATAGTGGCTCGGGAAGAGATAATCATGAGGGCAGCAAAAACAGTCATCAGTGAAATGTCAGAATTGTGTTTCAGTTCACCAGATTTACAAAATTCCCAGATGACGTTCATACCTCTCGAAAATGTAACCAATTAGACCTGATACAATATTCTAAAAAGGTTACTCATTTCATATTTCCCGAGATGCAAAACTCGTGAAAGTTGGAATTGAAATTCCGGCCGTTACAGGGATATAAAACGCTGAGTCTTAACAAGTACAAAACCTGAGTGTAGTGCTGTTATCAGAAAATAGAACTCATTCACCTGAAATATACATATGTTCCAAAACTTTTGGAACGCTGTATACGGTGAACAATAAGGAATATTCATGTGGGCAACAAAGCTTAGTGGTCCGATATCAAAATCGGGTTCTCGTATACCGGAGTAGTAACATTTCTTGATGACGTCCATAGCTCGAGATGAAGTGAACTATTGTTCACTACTTCTGGCAATACGAAATGTGTGTAAGCTACATACTATGATATATAACTTAATCCGACCAGTTTGATAATTGCTACGGGCTGACCAAAACACAATCACCCCCCATCATTATGAAGTAGAGAGTATCGCATAGTCAAATCATCGAAAGGTGTCACACTGTTATGTATACTGCATAGTCTGATGAAACGTAACAGCTCAGTCAATCATGAACCGTATTATGGCCATAACTGTTTCTCCTAGCATTTGGATAGAAATTTGCTTAAAGTATTGTTCCTAAGCTCTAGGTATGTTTCTACAAAATAACGGCAGGCAGCTAGATTTAGAAATGCAATTCCCGAACTTGTTTCCCCAGTTGTCTGAACATATCGTATTATCACTGCTAAATGTTAAATACTTGAACGCAACACCTACTAACAATCGTTATCAGTGCCACGACAGTGGTGCAATATGGTAACTTCTCCCGATGAAACACAATAACTTGACGGAAAATCTGTGAAAGACGAAAATCAGTAATCTCTTCCAGCCGAAAAAAAACCGCTGCATTTGTCTTACCCGGTAAATTATATTACACAAAAAAAGAATATTACATTAGATGATGAAACCAAATTCAATAAGATCGAAACTGGAAAAATCAGATCCATTTCGTGGCCGACCAAATTTCCGCAGTTTCAGATACGTCATACATGACGTGGTGAACCAAATGTAAGCTCATTAATTTGGCTTACCCTGAAAGAAACCGCCCCCTAAAACCGTGATATATATATGGCCTTAATATAAATTTTAAAAGTTGGATCTACTATGCTTTTGGTGATTACTCAGAAGGTTTTCAAACATTGCTTGGAGAGTGCGGATAAACTCGTGATCGTTACACATTCTAGACCAAACCGATTGGTGACATCCATTAACGGATTAGCTTGTCACAATAATCAAAGCCAAACAACAAACAGCAACACAAATGGCTTGCGTTACAACCATGTATGTACACATACATAACACGGGTTCCACCCTGTCTGTTTGTTGAACTGTTCCGATGAAATAAACCCCAGAACGTGAACTAAACACTACAGATGAGAACGTCTCAGATACGGCACATTCAGTTGACACAATGTCTAGGTCTTATCGCTCCACTAAAAGATGGACGATATCACTGCACGGTAGGCTGTGGTTGTCCAAGACTTGTGAGAACAACGTTAAATTTCGTGAAACGAGCTCGTGATCAGTCATCTACTCAAAGATGCATCGATAACTTGTTCCACATGTATCAAACGTCTGAGTAATTTTGCACAACTTCCTCACTGATGCGCATTCTGGGTTCAGGCTTAGAACCTCCAACCGGAGGAGGCTAGGAGACAGAAAGTGTTGTACTGATGTTGACAAACACTTCAGATTTTGTTGTCATGATTGTACGAACCATAGACATTCATTGCAGTTGTTCTTCACTGTACGCAAATAACGTGCCATCATATATACATAGATATACAATCCACACGGCATAAACACCAGACACCTCAACCGCAATCAGCTCATGTTTTCAAAAGCGCAGGTCGCATCACACACTTCCTAGTAGTGGAACATGCTCTACCTAAACACTGTAACCATGTATCATTTCTTTGAACTTCCTTCTTTTCTTCTTGATTTCATTAGGGATAGAATGTTTTTCATCGTCTTATCAAGAAGCAAGAAAGCTTCAAAACTTGAGCAGTCCCATAGTTCGACTGATCCACTATAAGAACAATCCGTTAGCTTGTCACTTTGGATTTCCATCGGAGATGGTGTGTGCCCATCGACGGCACCTGCAGAAATGTCCCCTCAACTCGTATGACTGTTCTTTGCACACGGTCGATCAAACATGATACGATGCCATGTAACTGCTAATCTTTCATGACGAGATTCAACATCGATTGTTCCAACAACATTTGATCCGTGATTAGTAGTTTGACATGGTTGATAGTTAGAGGAGACCTAACTGAAAAATGTAGGTCTCATCTGGACTCAAACAAAGAACAGCATGCTCACATGCAAATTATGTTCAAACAGGTGAGCGAGAAAGTAAAGATCGAAGCTCAAAACTTGCAAATTTGGGTTCACCAAAATACATAACTAAACATCTTTTATGTAGTTCGCCCAACGATCCATAGGATCAGCTGCCCCAACAGGTGTTTTCAAGTACACTGAGTCCAACTAGAGGAAATTCCTATTCTAGGTAGAATGATGAATAGCTTGTTTTGCTGCGGTGGGCTTTTCCAGTCGCCGGTTCAAGTCCAACCGTACTTCATATACGTCACAATTGAGATCTCGTTGAATTTATATAAAAAAGTCGGTATTCCATTGTGAACAAATGCCGCCGTTTGAGAATGTGGACGTGATAACATCGAAATTGTTGTCGGTGTGAGGCGTGTATTACAAAGTTTCGATAATTAACAATCATATTTTACCGTTTCGGAGTATGCTGATATCATTCTATTGCGGTTATCTCTCAATGTGATGTGAATCTCAAGCCGACCTCAGTTATCTCAAAGTCGTTATCGTATCAATGAACTCCAAACAACTTACGGATCACACTTGATAGACTCTTTTGAGGTTCAAAGTCTCTCAACCCGACAGCTAACACTGATGTCATGTCACTTTAATAATTCTTTCCGCATAATATATGCAAGTGGTTGATTCCTGATATTTAAAAGATCATCAGTTCTATCCATACGCAAGATTAACTTTGGGATATCAGATACGACTCACATAGTACTGTCTTAAATCTTCACATCAAAGTATCGTACTTAAACGCAAATAGGTATGATCGAACAACAAATTGTTTCGTGGGAAAGAACACCTTTGCGGAAATCAGTCGAGTTGTAAGCATGCACACATTAAATACTAGCAGGCAAGGGCTGTCGTGCAAACATTACGCAACCTGAATTGATATCCACAAATTTCTTGAATTTCCTTGTCAACTGAACTCGAGAGTATGTAAGCCCCATACTCCATATAACGTGGAACGTCCAAGTTACACTACGGTTTTTCATAACACCCCACTAATTAGCATAGTTGCATCGAATATTGCTTTAGGAGAATATGCGGTCAATTTTGCACAGTTTATACCCCTCATATCAAGACCAAACGTTAATCGAGGCAGATTACGCATCAAAAAGATGAACGTCTGACGTCATCACATGGACAACTTCAGTAAACGTATCAACAAGTATTTCTACAAGAGGAAGGTGGAGAGTGGTTTGCTCAAACTCTGATGAGACAACGCACTGAATCGTCCCCCTTACAGCTACGCATGTGACCGTACGGTTTGACTCCTGTGTTGAGACGGAGAAGGCGTTTATTGGGAACGTGTCAAAAGTTGGATCATGGAGGACCTGGGTATATTATGGCATGAAACGATCATTCAGGACGGTTATGACGAAGAACAAATCAGACGCGAGACATGACAAACAGTGTTAAAATGAAACCGGTTGTGGGGAAGACAATAAGTAAACAAGGAAATACAGTTCGGACATAAGTGAAACGTACAACCGTCCAGTCATACAGTTGTAGTCTGGTGGAATAATATATTCACCTGGTACTGAGTCTGTTTCAAGAAACGTTGGCAGAAGTATCCTAGTTCCATGTGAATCAGCTGAAATTTGACGTTACCTACCAGTTCGCACAATCGTGAAGATGGTGTTATCCGTGAATTCGGATAGAACGATGTTTCGCGACCCACTCTGTTTGCCTCGTTAACAGATGCCCCCTCATACCATATAAACAACAGATAGCCAATGACTAAGTTTGTGAGATAATTCAGTGTTTTTAAGCTAAAAGCGACAAGATACGACATAATAGAGACACTGTACGTTGACGCACACGATGTGAAGGCAGACTGAACAGACTTATAATAGGTGCGAAGAAGACGGGAACTAGAAAGGAAAACACTTACAAATTTCCCTAGAGCATTCAGCTGTTTTGACACTTTATAGTGAAAGTGTGTACTGAATAGAGTCGGCTATTTGGGGAAAACATCAGACCCGATGATTTCCATTTGTTCGAAAGAATGCTTGCACAAAAGCAAATGTTGCAGTCAATGCGGAAATATACAAACCTGTAATAACGATTTCTAGGGGTTTTGAACTATTCGCCCAAAAAGCTGGACGACGAACTTTGACAAAAACAAAAGGAATGTGGTTAGACCAATATAAATCGGAAGTAGTCATATGACCAAAATCGTGTAATTGGGCTCGGTTCGGGAGTGGGAGAACCGATGCTGAGATCAGTGAAAAGGGAGTCTTTAAACAAGACGATACAATCCATCCTTTGTCAGAATTGAGAGGTTGATACCAGGACAGAGGTTGCCAGAAAATATGATGTAAGACAGTATGGGAGTGAGTGATCTGCTAAGTCTGCAACAGCAATCTCGTCTGCATCATCGTCACAGACACCAACACATCAGTGATTCATGAAAAAAAAACCGTATAGGAGAAGAGAATCCAAAAAATGAGACGGGACCTAACGACCAAAAATACAGCTGTTTGTATTCAAACATTCAACATCAAGGTGCGTACACTTTGCAAACAAACAACTAGACCGTAAGTGAAAGTGAAGCACCAACAGCAAGACAGCTTCCTTACGGCTTTCAGTGCCCCGCGTCATTAAATGCACTCACTTAATAGAGAACTGTGGCAAACAGCAACATTCACTGCACTGAGTTCGATTAGCCATCATTTCGCCTAACGTCTCCAACTGCCGACTCTGTGAGTCGCGACGGCCACAGCCCGAGAGACGAACACGACCTACGGTGCAGTGACTAATCCTTTCGTGATCGACCCCATTCCTCCGCGCCAGATTATCACCCATCCATCTTACGTCAGCGGACAGAGTGCTCGATATGATAGACGATTGGCTAGCATCCTTAATGCATGGCTTAACCATCTAATTCTGTGCAAATATAGGGAGTGAACAAAAGAACTCGTTTGACAATTATTACAAAATGCCTACTGCCTAACCTTCTCATTGCTTACTCGCTGGTGCCATCCGATACGAGCGATTTAACCCAGACATCGGTAGACAAATACGTGAAGTCTGTTCACGTTTTCCACCTTGAGCGACCATATTTCGCTGTCTTAAAGCAACACAGTCCTCACTGTCGCCCTATATACGCGAGCCTTAGCAATCAGGAAGAAACTTTTCTGTCGGCAAAGGTGTCCAAATTGAGGAATACCGCCCAAGCCTTAGGGATACGCGCTTGTATTCCATTCCCTACGCTTCCGTTGCCGCTGATGCAGCTTCCCAAATACACAAATCGGCCAACAAATTCCATGACTTCACCAACATTAAATCTACGAAGTCACAAGAACCCTGCAGAAGCAATTTGCTCTTCGAGGCTGCAAAGCACATTCCGAAGTATTTAGTAGAGTGAGAAATAGCGTCTAGCTCTCTTTGTGTTGCTTGAAAACTATAAGCCGCAACCCCTTGTCGTTAATATAATCAAGGTCAGTGAGTCTTCCACCATATAAAAGGTCTACGTCAGCATCTTATGTGTCGGGAACGGCCCTCTATTATTTCGTCTAGGAAGAAATTAAGCAAGAATGGCGAAAGTGGTGCTGAAACTGTCAGATAGTTCACCGTAAACCCTAACTTGGGTTGAAGTATAGGAATAAAGCGCCGACAGTATGTTCACATACTTGGTCGGTACACCCATGCGTTTAAGCAACTCTAAAAGTGTAGATCGACCCGTCGAATTGAACGCACTCTTATACTCGAAAAGTACAACGATTATTGGCCGGAGGTACACATGACGGTGCTCCAGAATTTGACGGAGGGTAAACATTTGACCAACACAACCCTTCTCACAGCGAAGCCCTGTGTGTTCTTCCTTAATGTTCACTTCTCGAACTGCAGTGAGTCGACGAAGTATAATGGATGCCAGAATCCTAGTAATCACTGAGATCAAACTAATTCCTCAATGGTTGTCGCAAGAACCGCGAACTCCCTTCTTGAATATGGGAAATAATATCGAGTGATCACTGTAAGGAGGGACCGTCTCTGTCATCAGAAGGGACGCACTGTCTAGTTTACAACAACTCCAGCGACTTCCCTGAGATCCAGTGTTTTGCCACCCTACGAAACCCCTTCTCACATCATCATCATCATAGACAGCAATACATCAGTGGTTAACACTAATGCTTAACTGCCACACAACCATGAAGAAACAGCAAACCCAATATAGAAAGAGAGAAGGAAAAAGAAGGGGACGGGAAGGGACCTAACTACTGAAAATGACTACGTCCATATTCAAACATTCAACATCAAGGTGCCTACACCTTGCAA